>CAUYSK010022782.1:0-37384 GCA_963575035.1 Avahi laniger
TGGACACTTGGGTTGTTTCCACATCTTTGCAATTGTAAAATACACCAAAACTTTTAAAAAGTTCTTCAAAAGATACAATTAAGAGAATTAAAATGCAAACCACAAACTGGGAGAAAGTATTCACAAAATATATATTCAACAAATGAATGTACAAAGAATATATAAGAAAAACACAAGGAACTCTTACTACTAAATAATATGAAGACTAATTAATTAGAAATGTAGGGACACAAAAGATTTGGATAGATGCTTTGCCAATGAAGCTATGTAAGTGACACAAGAAAAGTTGTTCAACATTGTTAGTCATTAGAGAAATGCAAATTAAAACCACAATAAGATAATACTACTGTGCCAGTTATTAATGTATTGCTTTTCAGCTCCAATTTTACCTGTTAGTACTGGCTGTGATATTGGATTCATTCCTCAAGCATTCCTCCTTTACAATGTGCAGAATGTAAAACTTTCTCAGTAGAGGACTCTAGCAGTACACTGCAGGAGGAAGGGGGCTTCTCTTGCTGGTTCTAACAACTGCATAGGTGGTCAGTGGTACAGATGTGTGGACATCCTGTGGTGCTCAGACCCAGCCTTGTGTCCAGATTTTGTGATTCCTGAACTGACCTAGAAATGCATAGCAAAATCAGGAATGAAGACAAGAGAGCTTGGGCTAACTGTTGGGGTCTGGAGAGAGCATGGCCAAGTGCGAGAGCTAGGATAAAAATTAGTAACTTCTAGAGGAATGAGAGGGATATCTCAGAAATTACCAGGTATGAGGGATATTTGCCCTTAACTGATTCTTATATGTTCTATGACTATATTTTAGGTGAGCCAAACTATTTAGATACCTTTTGTTGAACAAGATATGTTCAACTAACTCAGTCAGATTCTCATACCTAGTATATGGTAGAAATTGGATTTGATCCTAGATATAGTAGGTTCTGAAATCTGCCAACATTACAAAGGTATTTAACAAACTGTATTTTTTGGAACACTTCTTTACTCAATGACAATACTTAGTACATTTGGGAGAGGGCTTGAGGAGTGGTCCTGTGAGCAGTTAAGTGTGGAAAATGCCGATGAAATAGTTTTCTTTATTGCGGTACTTTTTAGGAATATAGTGTTTGTTACAGAGGATGAACGTCACATATGTCAGATGTATTTAACTCCCAGAATGTTTTTCTTAAAAGGAACATCTTTTAGGACTAGCATTCTGCAGAACACACTTTGAAAGTGTTGCATTACATCTTGTAACCTGTGATGATGGCATTATTGTTTAATTTTCCTTTTGTGCTTTACAGGCATTAACACTATGTTCTCAAAACAGGTTCAATGAGAAAGCCACCATTTATTTATTCTGAGCTTGGGAGATGTAAATTCTTTCACTTCAATGTGGTTTTATAATAATCCAGCCACCTATAAATAGGCAGGAGAATCAGGCTAGTAGTTACTTGGTAAAGGAAATCTACATGGCTGATGATTCCTTGAGTATGTGCTAATTATTTTCTCGTGGGTAACCTTCTTGGATACTTCATGAAACATATACTTAATCCTGTGGATCTTTCTACTGTATTGCTGCTTTATTTTTGACAATTTCAGAGACTTCTAAGGATTTACAGGTCCCCTCCACCTTCACTATTTTTTTTAAAACAGATCCACTTCTCTGGGCTCTTCTAAAGGCTCTTCCCGGTAGTTACTTAAGCTGGCTTTTCTATTTTCCTCTCAGTAGTTTTGAAGTGCTTAGAGATATAGTCTTTAACTTATAAAATCCTTTTCAAGAAGAAATAGGTTTCAAGAGAGTTTGTAGCCCATTGAAGAGTGGTAAGAAACAGCTCTAGAGAACGTAAACTATACCCAATATAGAAGGTGGTGATAAAACTTTAGCAATTTTGTAAGATTTTTAAAAAAAATAAAATGTAAACACATTGGAAGCAATTCAGGAAACAGAGAGAAAACAAGGCACATAATTTCACTACTCTGATTTAATCATGATTAGTGTCTTGGGGAAATTTTTTTCTCCTATGCATTTTTACTGTTATTGTCCTCTGAATTTTCTTCCAGTATTACATTCTGCTATTTCACTTGAATACATAAACATTTTTTCATGATGTTTCATACTTTCTATGACCAGAACTTTAATAACTGAAGAATATTCCAGTGTTTTAATTATTCCCCATTTTGAAGCATACTTAGATCATTTTCTATTTTTTCTCTATAAATACTTCTATAATAAACATATGGTACATAAAATTTTTCCCCATATTTTGAACTCTTTATGATAGTTTCTCTTAAGTAGACTTGCCAGGTCAATGGACATGAACACTGATATAGCTTATTATCAAATTGCTTTCTAAGAGGGTCTATCAATTTATATTGCTACCTACTACATATATAGATCAGCCATTTTAGGGCAATCTTACTATTTAGGCAATTCTCAAGGATGCTAGCTTATGTATTTCTTTATTTCCAGTTTTTATTGACATACATAACAGGGGATAATTAAGATATTAGTAAATAGACCTCATAATCTGCTTTTATTTCCCACCAAGTCTATAAAGTAAATACAGCTGACCCTTGAACAGTGCAAAAGGTTAGAGGAGCTGACTCCCTGCACAGTTGAAAATCCACATATAACTTTTGACTCCCCAAAAACTTAACTACCAACAGTCTACTGTTTACCAGAAGCCTTACCAATCACAAACAGTTAATTAATACATATTTTGTATGTTTTATATATATATATATATGTTATGTACTGTATTCTTACAATAAAGTAAGCTAGAGGAAAGAAAACGTTAATAAGAAAATCATAAGGAAGAGAAATTATATTTACTATTCATTGAGTGGAAGTGGATCATCATAAAAGTCTTTACCCTCGTCGTCTTCACATTGAGTAAGCTAAGAAGAAGAAAGAGGAGGGGTTGATCTTGCTGTCTCAGGGGTGGCAGAGGAGGAAGAAAATCTGCATATAAGTGGACTCTCGCAGTTCCAACACGTGTTGTTCATAGGTCAACAGTACATTTAAAGGTAAACCATTCAATTGCCATCTCCTACACACTCTTCTAAGTGTTGGGAGATTGAAATATGAAGTATGAAGTATGGTAGAAATCGTTTAGGGGTCCCTACTCAGTTCATATTGATTCTGAGCTGCCGTGGTTCTTTAAGGCAAGTTTTATTATACCGGCTCTCTCCTTCCCAGTGATAGCTCATGGAAATAGACTGCTACCTGACCCAAATTCTCTCTTTTACGGCCCTGAACTAAGAGGCTCAGAAGCTTTGAGTTGGTGCACATTTCCCCTAGAGGGGAAAGTTCATGAAGATTCAGGAGCAGGACTAGTCACTTGGAGGTCCTGAAATGCTGATGAGCAGCAGAGAGAGGGTTTCTTTGGACAGAAATCAAGACGAGGCATGGTGGGGAAAGAGTGAAGATAAAAGTTTTATTTGATTCCTTTTGGCTTTCTAGTTTCCACACTCAGTCCCTAGTGTGATCACTGCTGATCCTCTCTAGTATTTTATGACATAGTCAGGTATTTAGTTTAATAAATTTCTTTTTGCTTAAACAAGCTTGAGGTGGCCTCTATTACTTGTGATCAAGTGATCCTTGACTCAGGCAGGCAGACAATAAACTGTGAAAGAGAGAAGGTACCTCTGCCAAGTCAAGTTGCCTTCCTCTAAATTGCACTCGCCACCTGTACCCCAGCACTGCTGCCAGGAGCCAGTGACTGACTGGTATTCCCTTGCCTCCTGGGGCCACAAATCTTGAAATGTAATGTACCCTCCATAGCTCCTTGTGGGATCAGGCTGAAGCTGAAACTTCCTCCTGAAATCACTCTTGCATGGCTTATTTCTCTATTCTGTCTTGATTCTCTTACTCCCTTACCAATTTCTTCTAGGACCATTTTCCTTTTGAATCACTAGCTCTCAAATCTGTGGCTACCGGTCTACATTTGGACTAATTCAAACTAAGACAATGGCCTGTCTTACAAAGGGTAGGGACAAAGTTGATACTTATACATAATAAAGTAAATGAGCTGCCGGCTATCATTCTGTATCATTTGAAAGCCAGATTAAATCTGGTATGTTAAGTATAGGCCAGTCTTCTAATAGTAAGTATTAATAAATTCAATGTCATGTGTTCATATTGAAATATGCATCTCTTTGAAGACGTAGAGTAATATTTGATAAATGGCACATCATATATTCTGGTTTAACCTGTTATACAATTGTAATGTTATCTATATTCTGAGTAGGAATAGTATAAATAATCAAGCAGTAAAGGGCCAGCTAAGTTAACTATATATTCATATATATATTATTCATATATTTTATTATTATTTGTAATAAAACATTATATGGTGGCCTATACTTTTTAAAGTACTTTCTCTTATCACAATTCTGAATTGTGAACCGCATTTCAAAAGAGTTAGTAAGTGATAGCTAGCAGAACCTGTGAATTTCAAATTTAAACTCTTTGATTATTTCTCTAAGTCATGACACAAATTAATAAAACTTATTCTTTCCTGTTGTAATTGTATCACAAATAATTGGTTCACCAAGAAAGAATATGTTTGGAAATCTAATGAAAGCTGGATGATACACAAAAGAGAAGGCATGTTCCTTGCCTTAAAATAGCTTATAATATACTAAAGATAGCCATTTTATTCATCTTAATTGTATTTATCACTTACACCTCCAGGAATTTCATCTTTTTGGGGGTAGCTTTTTTTTAAAAAATGAGAAGCTACAATAGTAATATTTATAAGACATATTCCTGATTTAATACTACTTATTCAGTTTTAATTTTGGAAATAATTATTCTAACACTCCCCTCCACCTTAGAAATACTGGCTAAACCTTAAGCTAAGTACTTACCTAACCTTGGGTGTATACTCACTCAATCCAGAAAAAGCTAAGTGTCTAGAGAAGTTTGAATTTCAATAAGTTTTCAAAATTTCTAGCTGAGTCCTTACTTTCCAAGCTTTAAGTCCTTACTTTCCAAACTATATTTATGTGAATAAATATAGTTTCATGAAAATACAACTCTGGTGAAAATTGCCAGCCCTCATCCATAGTAAGAGAGGATGACACTTTAAGCCAAGAGCCTATTTCCTCTTGAAACCTCTCTCTGCTTTATTCTTTTAACCACAGTTGCAGCCTCCCTCTTGATGCGTCTTCCTCCACTTAATCTCTATTCCACCTCTGGGCCATCGCTTTGAAATACACAGTACCTGAAAAAAAAGGCCTCAAGAGAAGATATGATTCCTTAACATATTTTATGGGTGATTCTACAGGAGGAAGAAATAAAATTTTTTAAAAGCCTAAGATTTAATGAAAATGGGAACAAATCATAGTGGAATGCAGTTTCAGGTATGAGCTACAAGCACATTAAGGAACACTGAAGTCGAGTGTGCTTTATATTCCTAATGTCTTGAGCACAGTGTGATTTAAAATGGCCATTAAAGATTCTGCAAAATGTGCAAAATTAATGGGCAATGATTTGCCTTTTGGTAAGTCTTCTTTTTTATTTGACTGTTCTCTGCCTTCTTGCCTTAATTTCCCTATCCTGTTAGCTTGCATTCAAAAATAGCAAAGTCAACTTCTTTGACCTTGTGATAGTCAAGTTTAACTTGATAATGGAAACCACATGGCAGAGTGAAAAGAGACAGACACTTTAGAGTCATTAAAAAAAGAGGTTCAAACCCTAACTCTGTCACGTTTCTCTGCATACAAATTGTCTACTCTTTGGTTCCTCTGGTTTTTTATAGATAAGAATGTACAAAACCTACTTGTTTGTTTGCAGTCATCGTGAGACTTACATGAGATAATGCATGTAAAGCATGTAAAGTGTCTTGCACAGTGCCTAAAGTATAAAGTACAGATAGCTCCTTCAACATTATAACAGAATTTTTAACTATCCTTATCTTTCGATTACCGATAGTTCTAGGTAAAATATTTGTTTGTATTTTTTATATACATAATTTACAAAAAATACATTATAAGCAAATTAAGTGAGAGGGCTACATTTTCTTTGCATCTATCTCCTCTCAATTCCTCAGAGCATTAGTCATATTTTAGGTGCTTGATAAATAAGCATTGAACAAATTTCAAATTATGAAACATAATCATAAATTACATACATATATTGGGGTTTTTTTTGTATATTAACATTTTCATGCATTAGAAACAATGATGCACAGGGTTAACATTTTCAATTATTACAAAAAAAACTAGTTAACTAGTAATAAAAAATAAAAAAAGAAAAATTATGAACTAGTAATAAAAAAATAAAATCTCATCATAAAAACATATTAGTGAAAAAAACTAGTGAAATCTGGCCAGACGTGGTGGCTCATGCCTGTAATCCCAACACTTTGGGAGGCTGAAGTGGGAGGATTGCTTGAGGCCAAGAGTTCAATACTAGCCTGGGAAACATAGTAAGACCCCATCTGTAAAAAAAAAAAAAAAATCCAGGCATAGTGGTGTGTACCTGTAGTCCTAGGTACTTGGGAGGCTGAGACAGGAGGATTTATATATTTATAAATATATTTATATATATAAATATACACAACATATATGGTGACTGCTAACTAGTGGTGAGCGTATAATCAGTACTTGGTAGAGAGTAATTACTATTTTTTAGCACCCATAAAACTTTTAAATATAAGAGTATAATTTTCGTTTCTCCAACAACACAACTCAGAGTTTGTAATCAACTTTAGTGCCTTGGGACTAACATAGAAAATATTTAATAAATCTCCTTCATTTGCCCCAAAGCCTAAATTTCTCTGAATTGTTCTCTTCTGGACTAAACAATGGCTTTTGTTTGTTTGCTCAGGAAAAAAAAACAAAACATAAAAAAGGTGGAGACAAAGAAAGGAAAATATCTTTTAGATATGCCCACCATTTGAACAATAAAAAATTCAAATATTGGCACTGAATTTGCCTAGTGAGCTAAAATATACTGAAACAAAAAGCAGAGTTAACAAAAAGCAGAGTTAACTGCCCCAGAGTCATTTTAAAGTTAGTACCTTGTGGCTATGAATCTCTTTTTGGATTGGTACCACAGTGCAAACTCCATGAAAGCCATCTGGGAAAAGTCCAGAGCCTGGTAGCTATTGGTCAAGAAGGTTGATGGAGAATCTTTCCCACCCACCTTATCTGATTCAGGTCTAGTACTTGTGCAGTACTGAAAAGAAAACTTTGTGTGCACCCTCAATATTAGGAGTCTGTTTGATATCCAGAACATTCTACTGGATGAGGACTTTCTGAAAACCTGTGCTGAATTTAGAGACTCTGCTGAGAAACGAAGTTATTCTCTTTTTTTTTGTTGTTGTTGTTGTTGTTTTTGTCATTGTTGTTTCTTTTAAAAATATAGTCTCATAAGAGGTGATCTTTTATTGATTATAATAGAAAACGGTTACATATTTTTCCCCTGGGAATTTTCAAAGAGCTCCGTGGACTCCAAAATATGTAGATAAACATTTACTTATACTATGTTTATTTATTTTTTCTGACGTAAAATAATACTATATATGTGAAAAGCAGTATGAATTTTTCAAAGCATTTCCTAACGCTTAAATAGTTAATTTTTTTCATGCTGTTCTCCAAGCGGACTGAAAAGTTATTATTTTATCCATTTGACAAATGAATAAAACTAAGGATTGGAGAGGATGGATTAATTTGCCCTAATCCACAAAATGAATAATAATAATAATAATAATAATAATAATGATACTATGTTACATTCTTCTTTGCAACATGCTTTTCACCCATTATTTACTTAATTCTTGATGTTAATCTTTTTAGGTAGATACTTTAATATGTAATCCCTTTTATGTACTCCTTGAGGACTTGGTTTACCTTTCTAGACTCATAATTCTCCATCTCTCCCCCAGCTTCACTGAACTTTGCTCCATCCTTGCCTAACTACTGACGCAGGAAATACTCGAGAAATTGTAGTCCTCACTCCTGTGTTCTTGCACTCTGTGTTTTTCCGGCTTGGGATCCTTCCATTTCTGAGTAGACATCACTTCTATGAGGTTTTCAGTGAATACTCTGTGCAGAATTGCATGTTTCTCTCCCCTAAGTCCTCCTTGTTCCTCTTTCTTGCTTTCTTTTCTCCTTACCCCTGACATGTACTCTATCTTACTTACCTATTTGTTTATTTAACACTTGGAGAAGTTAAACTCCTTAAAGGCAGACATCTTTTTGATTTTTCTTTAATCTTAGGATCCTTCCTGCCTTCAGTTTCTACATTAACAGTTGTTATTTAGTATATATTTTTGAATGAAATAATCCCCCCTTCTTTAGATAACCCTTACTTCAGGCCCAGTTTATACATCCCTTTTCCCTCAAGCCCTCAAAGCTATATTAGGCAACTTACTGATTTGCCTTTAGGGCATCCTCTACATTCCCCAACATAGATATTACAAAGTTGTCTCTGCTCCTACTTCCCTTCTAGGACAGCAACTATCTTGTCTGCCTATTCCTCCATTACCTACCAATGTGCCTAGCATGTAGCAATACCTAACACATATTTGATAAATGAGGGATTGAATGAAGATCAAGAGTCATCAAATGGTTGCACCAGGACTTGAGTACAGATGTGCCTCCCAAACCTGTATTTTTTCCTTTATCCTTTTTGACACCTCACTTGGCCCAGCGCTCTTTCCTTGATGATGCTTAAGGCTCCTCTCAATGATGCTTCCTTTCTCATGTGATAAAATAGTAAAGGAAGAACAGGAGCTGTAGAACCAGCTGCTTCTAAAATCCCATCCTATTGTGTTTCCTAAGTCTAAAACTTCAAGAGGGCTTCTAAGACATGTCTTTATTTAATAGAGCTAAAAGAAAGTAATGCTGAATAAATCTACATTTTAAATTTCATCTCATTTAATTTTTACATGTAGCTTATAAAGTAATTGTTACTATTCTCATTTTGTATGTCAGAGTGCTGAGGCTCAGAGAATTTATACATTTGCTAAAGGTAACAGCAGCAATGGGTAATGTGAAATTCGAACCTAGGTCTGTTGAATTCTAGAGCTCTCATTCTTTTCCATGATTACAACTTATTGCCTCACAGTATCTCACAAACAGATAACAAATTTTATTTTCTATTTGTTTTGGGTGAGAATCTCATCTTTATACTTTAATGATCCAGGGTCCTTGTTAAATTGCAATTAAGGAAGGATACCAGTATGAACCAGGATATACCACCTTTTTATAAAACTTCAACTTATTTACTATGTTTATTGACTTATCTATTCCTCTGAATTGTTCCACAAAGTATCTGGGTAGAATTTAGACACTAACTAACAGCACAGTGTCTCTGTGGTTAAACTTATGTGAATCAGAGGAACAGAGATGGGGAGAGTTGTTGGGAGACAGGATATGGTAGAAAAGACAGGAATGGAAAGTGAAATATTTACAATATTATCTAATCATGACCACAGGAAGCTTTTTAAAGGCAGGCAAGGACTCTGAGTGTTGAAGTCCGTGAGAGGAGTTGAGAAAGAGAATGCAATGGAACCAATAATTTCCGTTTTTCTTCTTTTTTTAATAAAATTACATTTCATAAGTACCTACCTTACATTGATTTTTTTTTTAACATGGAACTGTAGTTTAAATGAGATATAAGGGAAAACATTAGAAGGCATTGCTCATTCTCGTTGGTTCTTCATCCTAATATTTCGTCCTGGGATGGCCCCAGTTTGGTCAGTTAATGTGCAACCTAAAAGAATGAAACTAAACCATACCATTCCATTTTTCTAATCAAGGGTGTGTTTCACTTATACATTTTATACCATATTCAATTACATGTATTTTCATTAATTATTCTAAATTACCCTAATAGAAGAATATAATTCCTCCCAACACAGTGCAGACATGCCAATATAACAGCCTTAAGGAGAACCACGAGTCCTCGGAAAAATCCATCACCCAGCTCTTGACTGGTAAATGACTGAATCGAGTTTTTATAGAAATTCCTTGACTCAGTTCACCAAAGACATATGCACAAAAATAGGTCAATTACTTAACAGAGTTAAGTTCCAAAGTTTTAATGTAATCTTACACTGTTAGCCTTTATATTACCCTATTCTCACCAGTAAGATCTGGCCCTATTTTATAAAATTTCAAATTATGCTTTAGGAACACAAATATGGTTGGGGTGACCATAACCAATCAGTCAAAAATAGTGAGAATTGGATATTTAATTTAATGAGATATAAGGGAAACATTAGGAGGCATTGCTCATTCTCACTGTTTCTTTATCCTAATATTTGGTCTTGGGGTGGCCCTACTTTGGGCAGTTAATGTGCAGGTTTTGAGCCATTGTGAATAAAGAATAGGTCAGCCTCATGTCCTCCAAGACAGGGTACCTATTGTTTTAACAATGACACCCTGAGACCTGGACCTCAGAATATTTTCTGTAGCACAATAGAAATGCTTTAAAAGTTGATTGCCTTCTGACTGCCTTTCTGATGGATTTTTGCTCTCTGCCTCTTTATTATATACCTTACTTTGGATTCAAGCTTTTCTTTCTTTCCATGTTTTCAAGGTTTTGTGGTTGAACTTTTAATGTTCTCACTTCTTCAAAACTTTTTCTTTTGTGGCATCAGCTTTAACCATTTTCAGTGATATATTCCCCTATCAGCCATAACACACTTGGCTCCCCATCCTCAGTAAGAGGCCTCTTCCATATCAAATTCAGGCAACCAGAAAGAAAAAGGACACTTTTGTTTTGCAACCTAACTCTCTCCTGCAGCCTCTGTGAGTCTTTGATACCTCTGTCTAGTCTTTGGGGCTAATCATTCAGACTCCAATACTGTGGAGAGTTAAGTGCCAATAGTCAAAGTAAAGAAACATTCTAATAAAAACTGACACAGTGCAATGCATAGCATTAAATACTTCCACATTCGTTAACGACATTTTATAACAACCCTAGCTAATAAATAAGCAAGTAGAATAGGAGACAAAGTCATCTGATGTAAAAAGATATCGTATAGGATTTTATTCTTGACCCAGTGGTCAGAGAATGCCATTTTGAAGAAGTAATAATTAGGTTGCGACTTAAAGCAGATGTAAATGTTCACTAGGCAAAGGAGCATGTGAAGGATAGAGAAAAGCACCTTTAAGGTGTAGCAACCATTGATATGAGAGCCTTTTGAAATATGAATACCAGCTCACATTCACTTCTCGTGGGTGTGTATCTAAGACCATAAAGCCTTTCCTTGGAGAGAGGCAATTTGCACCCATCTCAAAGTTGTGTATCTGTCTCTTACCAGTGCTTTGAAGGGAGGTAAAGGGTGACATTTTTTATATCATTTGTGCCAAAAATTGAGAATGCACCACACCACCTGCTCAGTCCAGATGTAAGGAAATAAACATGTCAAATAGTAAGAAGATCAATGCATAGTCAAGGCACACAGATAAAGTCAAACTGGAATGTTGAGACTTGGACCCTGAGCTCAGCACCTTCTAGGTACTACTTCATGAAACTCCAAGATGAACAATATGACATATTATCAGTCAGGTCTATGGCCCACCTAAGGCTGCTTGATTCATTTCAAAGTATTGGCAACTTTCAATATAGAACGAATATAGAATATAGAATGAGGCTCATGTGAAGTCTTCAAATCTACCAAAGGAGATGGCTTTCTACCTTGAGAAACTTTCTATCAGAAGTAGCACAAAGCACAAGGCATCAGAACATTCCAGGAAGAGGAGATTAGAGAGGAGAGAGCATAATGAACATTTCTCAAGAAATCCATGAAGCAATACATGGGCAAGGGAAATTAATTAAGGGTAGTTGTCTTTTGGGGAAGCTTTGGAATTCCATTAAGTAGACTAGTGTTGGCCATGACCATGGGCAAATCTGACTTGCAGCAGGAGGGCAATTTTAATTTCTATGACTTTAACTTAAGAGCATATGTCACCATATAATTTTTGGTCTCAAACAGATTTGAGACTTCTGGAGTTTCAGATTTCTGCCCTAGAATCAATTTTATGTGCCTTAATCACTTTTTATCATCTTTGTAAATGAAGTGAAATCATCTCTCAATTACTGCAAAGAAGGATTTTGTTTTCTTTTCACTCCCAGATTTCTGTTACCTCTTAGCTGAAATACTGAATGCTGCTACTACCAAAGGATTAATTTTTCATGCCTGATGATTCAGCAGATAATGTTATTTCTTTGTAACATGTGAAAGGTGGTTTATTACAGGCTCAGACCTTCACCACGGCCAGTCATTCCCATGTGAAACTGGGAGTATTATATGCTGGGAAGGCCAGGAAACCCCAACACTAATGCCTCTGTTGGTCCAACGAGGAATCCACCGTTTCCTACTCATTTCATTACAGAGTGACAGCTCTCTGATAAGGGCCAGAATCCAGTGACCTTCTTCCCTGATCCTATTAATTATGTGCACAGGAGTTAGGTGGCAATTCCATTCCACGGGCATGGCGAGCCGTCTGCTAATGGATTTTGGCACCGTGCTGTAGCCACTAGAGTCACTGAATATGACAAAACATCTGAGCTGTGTGAGTTAAAGGGAAAAATCTACCCATGTGAATACCCATGTTTTTCTTCCCTCCACTGCAAGAGTTTGCTAATTTCCTAAGCACAAAGAAAGTTTAATTAAAGCCAATGGAGCAGGGGAATGCCACAGTTGAACGCATTTTTATGTGGCTCACATCGTTGGAGCCAGACAAAATATGAAATGTGATAATATAAGCTTTGTTTGGTAAACAAACAAACTCACTCCAGGCACTTCCCTCAGTCCCGGGGGCACTTTAAAGTATTTACTGAATAGTGCTCCAGCTCTTTCTCCTCTTTGTAGTCCCCAGTCTTTTTGTTGTATTAACAACCACACTCTGCTTCCAGGAAGCATAAGGCAGAAGCAAAACAACAGGGAAAGTGCCTTGCCTTTGGCACGACTCTGGGCTATGTCTCTTCCAGCAGCTCCTTCTCCCTGGCTCAAGTAGAGAGGTGGTTCAGAAACTTGATTCCCGATTCCCACACTGGCTCTGGTGAGTGGACAAACATGCTTGCTTGTTTGCAAAGAAGTCATTTTTTAAAAAAACTTTCTAGTAGTACTTATCCATTTGGAGAGAAAGACTTTTTTTAAGGTTAGAAAATAATAAAATGAATTTCTGCTTACTTTTATGGAATTCTATAGAAAATTGGTTTGAAAAGGGAAAATGTAATGGAAATTTCCATTTATCATTTTATTTTATACTACAAATTTCTATCATGAAACACATTTTCTATTTATAAATGCCATCATATTTCAATGTGAACTCAGACATTTTATAATAACTTATTTTTAATTAAGTTTGAAAATGAGTCGATTTTGCACATCCAGGTCGTGTTCAGAAACCTACTAATTCAGAAGACATTGATGAATTAAATTTTCAACAGATATTTTCTGAATGCTGGCTATGTGCTAGGCGCTATTATAGATTGTTGAGATTCAACAGTTAAAAAAGCTCCTCTAAAGCTTATATTCTAATTGAGTGAGATAGACAGTAAACAAAATAAGTGTTATGTGGGGAAATAAATGGGGGACTGTGACAAAGGTGCTGGGCTCAATGGTTGCAATTTTAAATATGTCAGGCAAACAAATGCTTGCTGAGAGTATGGTATACTCTCAAAGCCTCGAGGTGAGGAAGAACAGAGCCATGGAGGTATCTGGAGGAAGCATTATCTATGCAGATAAAAACATCTAATGCTGGCCCTGAGAGTGAACACCGCAGCCAGGTTTAAGCTCTGGGATCTGTATAGAGGCCTATGGGACTGGGAAGAGTGATGTTATGGGCTGAATTATGTCCCTTCAAAAATTCATGCATTGATGTCTTAACCTCCAGTACTTCAGAATACCGCTGTATTTGGAGATAAGGTCTTTAAAGAGGTGATTAAGTTAAAATGAGTTCTTTAGGGTGGGCCCTATTCCTATATGAATGCTATTCACATAAGAAGAGGGAATTCGAGCATAGGCATGCACGGGAAAAGACCATGTGAAGACACATGGAGAAGTTGGCTGTCTACAAGCCAAGGAGAAAGGCCTCAGAACAAACAATCCTTGCCACAACTTGAACTTGACTTCTAAACCACAGAACTATAAGAAAATAAATTTCTGTCGCTTAAGCCACCCAGTCTGTGGTACTTTGTTATGGCAGCCCTAGCAAACTAGTAAAATTAGTGAAGGATTATGTAGTAGGAAATTAGGTCTAAGTGCTAAGAGGGTGGGGATCATATCAGGCCTTGTGGGCCATTATCTGTCAGGACTTTGTCTTTTACTCTGATTAACATGAAAAGCCATTGGGGGGTTTTGGCAGAGGGGTATCATGATTTCACTTTGATTTTAAAATGGTCTCAGTAGCTACTGGATTATAAATAGACTGTATGGAGAACAGGAGTAGAAACAGAGAAAACATTTAGGAACCCAAATCATGCAGTTAGGAGATGATGGAATCTTAGATCACAGAGGGCAGTAGAGAACATGATAAGAAGTGATCATATCTGAATACATGTTAAAGGGAGAGCTGATATGATTTGCTGACAGATTGGATGAAGAGTGTAAAAGAGAGAAAGGAGTCTATCATTCAAGGGAGTCACTGACACACATCGCCAGTGCCACATGGCACAGATAACAACATGGAACTTATAGGAGATGATCTGACAAGCAGAGAATTAGCAAAGCACCTGCTGTCCTTTGAACTCTCATTATTTCACAGCACAGCACAGGCCAAGCACAGATGTCCTGTGTGTACCAAGGTTCCAGCAGAAAGGGTCTGTCTTAGCCAACAGGCTGGATATGAAACAGAGCTCTGAAAGAAAGAGAGGATTTCAACTCCACAATTATTCTGGTTGTGTCTTCCAGCCATGAGATATTAATCCTCAGGTAGAAAGATGCTCCTGATTCAGACTTAGTCAATTCAATATCCTCTCTCAGGAATTAAAAATCTCAAAAGGAAATAAGAATATATGGCTGTTGGGGTAGAATACTATAAGGCAAGACCCTGGAAAGATGGTCCCTGAGCTTCTACTGAAGGTTTTCTCAAAGCTGCCCTAGTTCTCATGCTTCCAGAAGCTTGTTCAGCTTTCCTTTGATTCTGTGAATCACCTAATTATCTTTCTATCAAGTAAGCTTTTATTCAAGTAAGCCAGAGCTCATTTCTGATGTTTACAATCAAAGACCCCTGACTGATACACTCAAAGTTGCGCATTATAATGTGGACTTTCTGGTCTCTGCCACGGTTAATTCCTAACAGCAATTTTAAATCTCATTTTAATTCTGACTTAACCTTAAGTGTAAGAAAGAAGTTAACTCACTTGAAGGTATTCGAAAAACCTAATTACATAATTCATCTGGTTCTCCTTGGTATTTTCATTTTATATGTGAGGACCTTTTGGTAGTCTATTAAAACTGTGAGCATGAATGAATATGAACTGCATTTTACCAAACCCTCTTGCATGGATGGTATTATAATGCAGTTTTTCTCTAATATAATATCTTTAATAATTTTACTGTTTATTTTAAAACATATTAAAATCTATCAGAGTATTAATGTTTACAACACTGAGAACAAGAAATATTTTAAAAATGGGTCACAGTTCTTCTCCTACTTTCTTTTACTGCCAAATTCATAAAATGCATAGTATAAATATGTGGCCTCTACTTTATAAATGCTTTCTCTATCTGTTTTGTTTGTGATTACATGCTATAATTCTTTCAGGCTCCCTTCACATTACTGAAAGTGAAACTGCACATTTGAAAATGAACAAATGATTTTCCTTCATGCTCTTCGATATTATCAATCATTCCATCCTGTAAGATTTTTCCTTTGACTTCAATATAGTATTATTCCAGCTTTCCGAACATAAACACAGTTTCTGGCTATTTATTGGCATTTTGGTTAATGAAAATCTTCCAATCATAATGATTCCTGTATACTATAATTTTCAATCTTCCATAAATATGGGGAGGGAGGGAAGGCCCCTACTATTGTAGTATGATCATTGACCAGGGATGGACACATGGTACAGGTGAGGACAAACGGATTCTCCCAGACATTCACACAGTGTGATGCCCTTTATTTTGTCCTAATTACTGAACTAAGAACAGACAATTTCAGGAACTGTGAAGTGGGTTTCTGCTCTCAGATTCCTGCAAACAGAAGGATTCTGATGAATATTTATTCCCTCTAGAACAGTGAGATGATAAGAAAGTACACCCATACATATATGGCATTGTGGTTAGGGAAACAGTTTATAGAGGAGAGAGGCGTAGACTGGGGAGATACTCTTTTGAGTTATCTGCTACATAATCACAATTAGAGAGAAACACTTGTGCTTTAATACTGATACTTGATTCAGAATAAATTTACAATTAAGAAAAAAGACCAATCAGGGGAAAAAAGATCAATCCCTGAGTGTTTTGTTTTTTGTTTTTGTTTTTGGCAAAGTTGTGAGTTATAAAAAATTTCTTCCCGAGTCTCTCAAAATATCCCCAAAGACACCTATCTCAATCTCGTGATCCTGATGTAGGTATTCAGTTATATTATGATTTGTTGTGATAAGTATAAGACAAAGACAGAAGAAAGATGGATATGATAAGGGTAAAATACTTTCAAATATGGTTTTGTGTGCATTGGACTACAATATTAACTTGTTTTATTTTACCAACTTTATAAAGTTTTATGCTACACAGTATATAAGGCAACTTTATATAGAGAAATGTGTTATTACAACTAATTTGGAAAAGATTTTATAGGCTTCTTGGTAAAGTCTATAGATTAAATACTTCCATTTAACCTTGCTATTAGGCAGATACTCAATAGAATTACCATAAAGACATATTTTAAAAGATATAAAATATAAAAAAATGGGAAATTGGGAGAGGAGACAACATTTAGGACACTTAAGAAATTTTGGAAACTGAACAGTAGATAGGCAAATGATAACTGACATAGCAGGCACCAAATAATGAAATCTTCAAATAGAAACCTGAGAATGGTAGAAACCTCAACAAACACAAAAGCCAGTACCACTAAGTGCCTCTAATACTGACCGGTCCTTACTGACAATGTACTGGTGAAATTCCCACTCTCCTTTCTAATGCCAAGCATCCCGAATCAGCTTAGGTCACTCATTTCACCTCACAGACATGTTCTCTGAGCAGTTCTGAACACTCAAGATATGCTAGGTCGAGCTAGGCACATTGAAGTAAGAGAGCAGCTCACTCCCTTTAATCAAATATCTGCCAGATGTCTCATACCTGTTCTACCCTTCAGCCCTACCAGATGCTCAGGCTGCAGTTAGCTATGTATTTTCCAACTGTCTTTCATTATCTTACGAACCTAAGAGATTCTGGTTTCCTGTGAGTCTCCATCTAAAGGGGTGAGATGCCCCTTTTGTTACAAAGAAAAGTGTGCTTGCCACTTAGTCTTGCAAAACTATAATATTAACATACTCTTTATTTTTCATATTAAGTTTTATTTTATTTTTACCTGACACATAATATACATATTTATGGGGTACTGTGTGGTGCTTGATACATTTAATACATTGTGTAATGATCAAATCAAGGTAATTAGCATATCTTTCACCGCAAACATGGATCATGTCTTTGTGAAGAGAACATTCAACATTGTCTCTTCTAGCTATTTTGAAATATACAATATATTGTTATTATTAATTGGTGTCTCCCTATTGTACAATAGAATACCAGATTATTTCTTCTAACCAACTGTAACTTTGGTAACTACTATTTTCTCAATTTTTATGAATTTAACTTTTTTAGATTCCACATATAAGTGAGATTGTCCTTCTGTGCTTGGCTGATTTCAGTTAACATAATGTCCACTATGCTCTTCCATGTTGTTGCAAAAACAAAATTTCATTCATTTTTATGGCTGAATAGTATTCCACTGTGTATATATATCACATTTTTAAAAATCCATTCGTCTGTTGATAGACACTTAGGTTGATTCCAGATTTTGTCTATTGATAGTGCTAATTTGTTGAGATTTTATCATGATGGAGTGTTGAATTTTATCAAGTGTCTCTTTGCATATGTTGAAACAATCATATGGTTTTTTTGTCTTTGATTCTATTAATGTGATGTATCATGTTTATTGATTTTCATATATCGAACCATTCTTGCATACCTTGGATGAATCCCATTGGAGCATGGTAAATGATTTCTTTAATGTGCTATTGAATTCAGTTTGTTAATAGTTTGTTGAGGATTTTTGCATCTATGTTCATCAGGGATATTGGCCTGTAGTTTTATTTTTCTGCTGTGTCCTTGTCTGGTTTTGGTATCATGGTAATACAGGCCTCAAAGAATGAGTTTGGAAGAATTCCTCCCCTTCCGTATTTTGGAATTGTTTGAAAAGTATTGGTATTAGTTCTTTTTTAAAGTTTGGTAGAACTCAGGTGTGAAACCATCAGGTCCTGGGCTTTCCTTTGCTAGGAAACTTTTTATTACCCATTCAATCTTGTTACTCATTATTAGTTTGTTCAGGTTTTCTATTTCTTCATGATTCAGTCTTGACAGATTCCATATGTCCAGAGATTTATTCATTTCTTCTAGGTTTTCTAATTGTTGACATACAATAGTTCATAACAGTTACTTATTATCCTTTGTATTTCTGTGGTATGAGTTGTAATATATCCTTTTCATCTCTGATTTTATTTATTTGATTCATCTCTTTTCTTGTTAGTCTAGCTAAAGGTATGTTAATTTTGTTTATCTTTTTGAAAAAAATTCTACATTTTGTTAATTTTTATATTTTTTGTATCAATTTTATTTATTTCTCTTCTGATCTTTATTATTTCTTTTCTTCTACTAATTTTAGATTTAGATCATTCTTATTTTTCTGGTTCCTTGATGTGAAATATTGTTTATTTGAGATCTTTCCACTTTTCTGATGTAGTTTGCTATAAACTTCTCTCTTAGAATTGCTCTTGCTATGTACCACAGATTTTTGTATGTTGTGCTTCCATTCTTCATTTCTCTCCAGAAATTTTTAAATTTCCTTTTGAATTTCTTCATTCACTCATTCATTCATTGTTCATAAGCATGTTGTGACTCCTAGTTTTATTTCATTGTGGTTATAAAAAATACTCTATATGGTTACAGTTTTCTAAAAAATTGTTCAGACTTAGTTTGTGGATCAACATACTATCCCAAGGACTGTCTCATGTGTTGTTGAGAAGAATGCATATTCAGAAGATGTTGCATGGAATGTTTTATAAATGTCTGTTAGATCTATTTGGTCTAGAGTGCAATTTACTCCAATGCTTCTTTTCTGACTTTCTGTCTGTATAATCTGTCCATTGTTGAAAATGGGGTGTTGAAATGCCCTACTATTATTGAATTGCAGTCTCTCTATTTTTGTCTATTAATATTGGCTTTATATATTTAGGTGCTCCAATGTTGGGTGCATATGTATTTATAATTGTTATGTCCTCTTGCTCTATTGACCTCTTTATCATTATATACTGGCCTTTTTTGTCTCTTTGTCTTTTTTTTAACAGTTTTTGGCATAAATTCTATTTTATCAGATATAAATATATCTAGTCTTGTTCTTTTTTGGTTTCCATTTCCATGGACTATCTTTTGCCATTTCTTTATTTTCAGTCTATGAATGTCCTTACAGATAAAGTGAGTCTCTTCTATGTAGTTTGATCTTGTTTTTTGGTTTTTAAAATCCATTCCATCACTCTAGGTCTTTTAATTGGAAAATTGAATCAATTCACATTCAAGATAATTGTCCATAGGTAAGAATTTACTGCTGACATTTTGTTACTTTTTTTCTAGTTGTTTTGTAGAGTCTTTCTTCCTTTCTTATTTTGTTCATTTGATGGGGTCACAATCCCCTGATTATTTTTGATGCTTGTGTTGTACATCAATGCCTGCACACTTAAGAATTAGGTATTTATTCCAATCTTTACATTCTGGCCTTGTTTGTGCTTGTCCATCTTCAGTGGTTTTGTCTTGAATCTAAATATGCTGACTATTGTCAGATCCCAAGATCGCTGCAGCTATTTCGGCACTAGAGGGCACCCTAAACCGAAGTTCGCCTTGAATTTCAGGCAGGCTCCAAGTTTGGTGTGGCAGCCTGGCCTGGGTGTATCTGAGGAAGACCCAAGGAGGGTACCCAGGCTATGTGGAAAAGCTTGCTGGGGACCTGTATCCAGAAATCTGTCCTGTTGGCAATGATGAGCACATTTCCCAGCAGTTCCCTGCTCAGGTGGAATAATTCTCCAACTGCAGTGAAAGGAATTGGAGTCAAGACTGGGCCTCCTTAGAATCTACTGTGGAATAGAGGCTAGTAAGACTGCCCAGTAGTCTAGATGTGTACACTTCTCAGCATTTCCTGTACAGATGGAGCAATTCCCCAACTGCAGTGAGAGATACTGAAGCCAAGCCTGGGCCTCGTCAGAAGCCCGCCCCAGCGTCCCACACGTGTGCACATCCCAGCAGTTTCCTGCACAGGTGGAACAGTTGACCTGATTACAGTGAGAGCAGCTGGAGCGAAGGCTAGTTACCTTCAGGATCTGCTGTTTGACAGAGACCAGCACGCTCAACTCTGTAGCCCAGGCAGGAGAACATTTTTAGCAGTTCCGGCACAGGTGGGGCAGATCTCTCACTGCAGTAAGAAGGGCTGAATCTGAGACTGGGCCCTGTCAGGATCTGCTTTGGGATGGGGACTGGTTGGTCTACCATGGAAGTTCAAATGGATGAGTAATTTCTGAAATGCAAGATATGGGTAAGTCTCCCTCTGAATCTTTGTAGAAGCAGTAATAAGCCAGGATCATGGCTGAGAGGGGCTGGAGCTGACTTACCAAATAACTTTCAGGTCCACATCTGAGACTTATATCGGTGGGCAGACAGGCCTTTCTGCTGAAGCACTGGTGTGTGAGATTTTTCCTGGACTTCTTGGCAGATGGTTTTGACTGTAAGCTTAAAGGCCAATTGAAGCTGTAGCCAAGCCCTTTGGGGAATGGGGCTGTTTATCGGTTTGAACCCAGAAGCACAATTGGGAGCTGGTCTGCACTCTCAAAATGGTCTTTCTAGGTCTTGGGCTCCATTAGGGTTTCACAACTTCCTACGTGAACCCCACGGCTCCCACAAAGAAACTTTTGTCTGGGGATGAGTGGAGAATTCTTGTTGTGGGGGGATGTGAGCAGGATACCTCCTATTCTGCCATTTTGCTGACCCTACTCTCTTAATATACTCTTTAAGAATACATATATCTATGAACAAAAATATTAATTAAGAAAAATCAGAATAATGATTGCTTCCAAGGGGTTTGGAAGAAAGGCAGATGCTGCTGGAGAGCAACACCCAGGGGGATTCTAAAGCATTGGTAATCTACCATTTCTTAACCTGCTTGGTCAGTGCCCATATGATTGTTGCTCCTGAAACCACACAATTATGTGTTAAATAGACTAATGTGCATGCACTATATTTTACAACTAAAAAATTATAATAAAACACGAGCCGACTTTTAAGGTACTAATATGGAACAAACTTCACAGTATATTTTTACATGATAAAAGCATAATACAAAATAATTGTTACAGTATGCTACTCTTGAAAAATATGAGGAAGGTAGTGGAGATAGTGCTTATGTGCTTCAATATACATGGGTATCTCCAAAAAGATACATGGGACAATGCTAATACAGATTACCTCTACAGTGGTTGGGGCATGAGGTAAGGAAGGCTTTCACTGCAAATTCTTTAACACCTCTTGAGTTTTGAACCCTGTGAATATATTACCCAATACAAATTTTATAAAAATACAAAAAAGTTGGGTATGAGACATGAATTTAGGTTATAAATTCCCCCTTTTAATATGTGTTTTCTAAACCAATTGGATACAATCAGCATCATTTTTACTCGATACCTTTCTTATTGAAAATATGATTATGGTGAGGACTTCCTGTGTATGAACCTGGGCTTAAGATATGGTCCAGGCATTTATTTTGCCCTTCTTACTCCCATTCTTCTCATTTTGGTTCCCTGCTTAGTTATCCTGTTATCGTTTATCCTCTGCACATGGTCAGTCAGAAAAACTGCAGGGCAATCTATATTTTATTAATAAAGGGGGACTGACTGTTGTCCATGACCATCACTGTGAACAATCTTCTCATGCCCATTTCTGTTCAGTAGGCTTGGCATTAGTATGAATCTCAAACTGGACCTTTGTCACTTAACTTCTTATAGAATTTATGTAGGTTGGGAGAAATGCTATCATGACCAGTCTTTCCAAGTGCTTCTTTGTCTGAAGCTCTATAACTGATTCTATGAAATAAAAGAGACTCCAGCAATCAGTTTCTTTGAATGCTTATAAAAAATTCTCCCTTTATCCATTTAATAATCTCACACCATCTTAATCAGGAATTGTACATGCAAATCATTCTAAGATAATAGAAATTCCAAATCAAATTCATGCTGTGAAATAATGAGAGTTTCTAAAATTGAATTAACATAATAAAACTTCAATAACTTAAGATATGTTGAACTGGTCAAAATAGAATGAGAAAGCAAGCAACACTGTAACAATGTAAATGGGAAAAGCAGTTTAGCAGTTCCGTTAAAAGTGTGGGCTTTGAGTGAGACAGGCCTGCTTCAAATCCTCTTTTTTTCATTTACTGGCTATCTGATTTTGGCAAGATTGTATAAGTCTGTAAACAGAGAGGTTGAAACATGTAAGATGCTTATTTGTTTTATGCAACAAGAAGTAGGGGGGTAGACAGTCCAGTGCTATCAAGAAATGAAGCTTCTTTTATTTTTATTTTTTGTTTTTCCTTCATCTTTAGTAGATGGCTGTTATATTCTCATAATTACAAGATAGCTGCTGGACCTCCAGGCATTACATCCATATTTCAGAAAGGAATAAAAGGAATGGTGAAGGGTGGAGGGGAAAAGACTGAGGGAAACATGCTTGCCCGATTCTTTTTTTTCTTTGAGCTTTCCCATAAGCCCCTCCGCGTAATTTTTGCTTACATCTCACTGGGTACAACTGGGTGAAATGTGTATAAGAAAGAAAGGGATAATGGATATTAGCAGAGTCTACCACACCCTTTGCCCTTCAAAGTTCAGTTTCATATACTAAATGGAGATAATAATGCTAAATGGGGTTGGCAGAATTCAATTCTCATACTGCGAACAAAGTATATCATGAATCACTAGTAATACTCAACAATACTAGTTGTTAGTGTTATTTGAATTTCAAAATCAGTGCAAATCCATTACTGAAGTATGGCAAACGAATTCTAAATTATAATGAAGGACTCAGGACACCCTTTGTTTATACGGTAACATGTTTCTTCTGTGAGCCTAGCCTCTGGAAAGCATACTTTCCTTATTCAGTCTAAAATCTGACCCTGCTGGTTGCTCCTTCTCTGTTGCCAAATAGCAAAAATTTTTGTGTAGACTCTATTAAATAAGGAGAATTATTATTCTCCTAGCTTAGAGAAATTAGAAGATGGCTTTCTAAATAAAGCATACGTGAAACCATCTTCCAAAGCATTCTCTTTCCCTCAAAGGATACTTGGAAAAACAAAGTTCCATGTTTAATTGCTAAAGTAGTTTTTTTTTTTAATTTTAAAAAGGTAAATAATAAGTAGTTGATCTTTTTCCAGGCTGGTTTATAGTTTGTTTCTTCCCTGAGGGTTGGGAATATATCTTTTATCTCTGTACCTTCCCTTATTGGTGTGCTTGCAATTTAGAAGCCCATGAGTTTCATGGTAATAAAATAAGGGCTATGTTTTCTTCAGCTTGGTGTCCTTAACATCAACATCTATTCCTGATGCATAGAAAGCCATTCATAAATATTTCCATATAAAAGTGAAAAAGTAGAAAGAAGGGAGAAAACTACCACTTACTGAGGGTATACTGTGCACCTAACAAGGCATTGAACATTTAACAAGCTTTCTTTTGCTTAATTAATAGAAGGCAAACAGCAAACAGATAAATGGTAAATGCTTGCTCAATAAGTGATGGAAGCTGCACCAACTACCAGAGGCAATACTGTTTCCTCCACAACAATCTTTATGTCTACTCACCTCTGTCTCCTTTTACACAGGCTCCAAGTACTTAACTGCTCTAGCATGTATTATGATTTAAAGTCATCATCACCTTCCCATTCCCTGACTTCTTTATTTCCCTAAAATCTAAACTTCACTATTGCTCAAACAAGCTTAGAGGTCCTATGTGTTTAAGGGGTTTTATTAGTAAATCCTAATAACAGAAAGTATTTTTGATAATAGACATAACAATATTTATAACAGCTGAAATGTATTCAGTATTTATTCTGTATCAGGCCTAGTGCTAGTTACTTTATAGTAACTCATTGCATCCTTACAACAATTCTGTGAATTAGGTATTATTATTATAACTGGTATTATTCTCCTGGCCTTAGAGAAATTAGTTACATATGTATCATTACATAGCAGTTATTATTAATAGTTTACCTCCAGGGTTCATGCCCTTAATCACTACTCTAAGCTTGGCAAAGGTCAAAGGCATAACAAAATAATCAACATGGAAAAAGGCCACAGATTCAAATCTCTAATAGGTTTATATTGTATTGTCCCTGAGCAAAAGGTATAGCTTACTTTAAAAATATATATATTTTGAAACAATTTTAGATTTATGTTAGAGTTGCAAAGATAGCACAGGGAATTTTCATATACTCTTTCTACCACTTCCTCTAATAGTAGCAATTTGTATAATCTTGATATAGTTATCAAAAGTAAAAAAATAACATTGGTACATTGCTATTAATTAAGGTACAGACTTTATTTGGATCTTACCAGTGTTTCCAGTAATATCTTTTATCTGTTCCAGCATCCAATTCAGGGTATTACATTGCATTTAGTAATCATGTCTCCTTGTCTCCTCCAGTTGGCCATAGTTTCTCAGTCTATCTTTGTTTTTCATGACATGTTTGAAAAGCACCAATCATTCATTTTATATAATGATATCCAATTTAGGTTTATCCCAAATTTGAGTTTTCTTATGATTAGACTGAAGTTGAGAATTTTGGGGAAAAAGTCACAGAAATAAAATACCCTTTCATTGCATTTTATGAGGGGGTACATGATCTCAACATGACTAATTACTGATGACATTAACTTTTGTCCCTTGGTTAAGGTACTATCTGCTCATTTTTCTACTGTAAGATTACTTTTATGATCTCTCCATATTCTATGTATTAGAAGTGAGTTATGAAGTCTAATCCACATTTAAAAGAATGGCAATTACACTCAAAATTCTAGAGGGAGGAATATCAAGAATCTGGGGATGTATGTTAAAATCACCATTGTAATTAATAACTTTTGTGGAAGATACTTTGAAATTACATAACCATCCAGTTTTCCTTCAACAGTCACCCATTAGTTTTAGCATTCATCAATGGGTTTTGCCTGTAGCATTTGCTAATGTAGTGTTCTAATAGTGATTTTCTATTTCCCCTATTCTTCCTACATTTATTATTTGAAATTCTTCTTTATGGGAGGTTTATCCTTTCTCCTCTATTTATTTCTTTATTTGTTTATTTATGAGTATGTATTCATGCTTATTTGTTTTTTGGGGGGGTTATAATTCAATATTACCTACCATTGTTTATGTTGTACAAATTGTTCCAGCTTTGGCTCTTTCAAGTTGGCTTCTTTGACATGCCCTCATATATGTTTTTTTCACTTGCTTACTTTATGGAATGACAAGATACTACAGATTCATCTTGTATTTATTACTGCCCCAACTCTAAGATCAGCCATTTCTCCAAGGAGTCTGATTTTCTTTTCTCAAAGAAATAATATTTAGAATCCAAGATCAAGGTGCTGGGTGTGCTTGTTACTAATGAAGAATCATTGCTTGTAGGCCCTTTCAGTAGACAGAGGTAGGAAATATATACATGGTTACTAACACATGAATACACACAAATCTTTATTTCTTTATATATCTGTTCATACTGTTATCTTTGACTCTAATATAATCACTACAAAGTTTCATTCTACTTCCCCGCCTGGCTCATTTTGTAATTTCTTTCTCTTACAGTGAGAAATCTGGCTTTTATTATCTATAATTTATTTACTTATTTATTTAAACTATATACATTTAAAGTAGTTTCAGGACTGCTAACAATGGTTATTTTTATATTTAGCCTTAAAAATATCTAATCAAACAGTGCTTTCCAAAGTTATTTAGGTCAGCTTTTTTTCTTCCACCCCTTCAGCAAGGTTATGTCAAACACTTGTAAAGGTCCATTTGTCAATCTGCAATCTGTTTTGGCATTACTGGCTCATTGATTTTGTTTATTTTGTTTTTAATTTTATTGCAGTAAAGTTCACTCTTTGTAGACTTCCCTTTGTATTTGTGAATTTTTTAATACACTGCTTTTTTTCCTGATTTTATATTTCCTGATTTCACCACTCATTGTATATCTTTTTCTCCTCCTTTTAATAGGTATTGGGAGACTCACCCATTTTTCACCTCAAAATATATACACCTCATGAGCTTCTTCCTCTGTGAGGACTCATGTATTGTGAGAATTTCAAGTATTAATATTGATAATAATCAAATCACTCCCCCCACCTTAATTCTACAACAATTGAAGAATAGCCATTTGTATCTATTAGAGTTCAATAAGAGCTTTCTTATCAGGTAGGCTGAGTTAGAGGCTACTTGGATTCCTGATACTCCCTGTTCCCACCTTGATATCTGCCCTGGAGGATTCATGAGTTTCTAGAACAGACACTTAGTCATTTTCTACCCCAGAGAATTTCAGCCTGACAAGTGCAGCCCATCAAGTGCAGAATGACCCAGACTCCAGGAGTATAACTAACCTCCATGTTTGGCCTAGGCCCAGACCAGTGTTGCATATTTCATGGAGGGGAGAGCAAGAGGAGAAACACTATCCTTAAGTCTCTAAGAAATAAAGAGCCTACAATGGATTGTATTACACCTGAGCAGAGACATTTCTCTCATTTTGCTAATCAAATAAGACACTGCATGAGAAATAACAAGGAAGGAATCCAAAGAAGCACATCGTGTGTCTGTAACAATGCTCCTTTTTGAAATGAGAAATATTAAATCTCCAACACTATTTGGAAATTAAAGATTAGGAGATAAAAAAAATCACCCCTTGTACTATATTCTAGAACTGATATAAAACTGGTGTGGTTTGAACGGAACAGCCAAAAACCACAGCAAACATGTGTGCTAACAGTTTGTAAGATAATAAACTAACAGCTTCGCATGAATCATCTCACTTAATCCTTAGACAACCCAATTTTTTTACATTATTGGCATTTTTCCAATAAGAAAATAGAAGCATAGATAGGTTAGGTGACTTGACCAAGGTTTGTAACTAGAAAGTGATAATCAGTGGTGTAGCTCAGCATTCTGATTCAAGAGCCTTAATCAATATATCTCTTCCTTAAAATGGGAAGCAGCCTATACAGCCTTTCCTCTTCTGGGCCCCAGTTTTCTTCTCCATAAACCATTTTTCTTTCAAATAGTCACCTACCACCTCTCTTTTTGTTCTCTGTAAACTCTGGATCATTCTACCTCATTCATTGATAATTTTAGCACCTAGTTCATTATTTTTCTTTGCTTAAATTCTGTGATTTCAACATTTTCTGGAATTATCTTTCCTCTCACATGGGCATGAAATGCCTCTCATGTTCGTGACCTTTTCACGTCCAGTGATTTTTTTTTTTATTCCATTTCATGGTTATAACCCTTGACCTTTACATTTATCAATAATCATATCACTTGCAAAATGTCAAATTCAAATATTACCATTCTGGCAACATTTCTTCCTGTTGTATTATTTGACAAAGAGTATACCTGCATATAACAATAACAACAAACAAAAAACCAACCAAACAAATGAAAATATGAATCAGACCTGATAGAAACTCTCAGGTAAAATAACTTCAAAGAGGCACATACTGGTTTAGATAGCTTCCCAGAAACATCAGCCTTCCAGGTTCCTTCCTCTTTGTTCACCCGTTATCATTAATACAAGGCTTCTACTTCACGTTCTAGGATGGTTGCTTATGCTCCAGCCATCGTATCTTTTAAGGAAGCTTTCCAGAAGTGGCACGTGACACTTTCACTTACATCCCATTAGGTAGAATTTACAAACCTATTAACGGTTACTGTGAAATGTTTTTGTTTTGTGTGGCCATGTGCCCTGCTAACTTCTTGTTTTTGTTTTTAATTTTTAAGTAAGTTTGGAGAAATGAGTAGATATTAG
The DNA here is from genome assembly GCA_963575035.1 of Avahi laniger. Lineage (NCBI taxonomy): Eukaryota > Metazoa > Chordata > Mammalia > Primates > Indriidae > Avahi > Avahi laniger. The sequence continues at coordinate 28,281 of CAUYSK010022782.1, forward strand.
AAAACTGCATTTTCTATTATTCTTCCTGGTCATTTACTCCAGTTTACTCCTTCTCTAGCACTTTTTCGATCTCAATGAGATCTCCAAATTCATTGACCTTACTCTTTTTCATTATCCATAATTTTCCTCATATGTTAATTTCCTTCTCTAGCCCAGATAAAGTCAATATCTCATCATTAAATTATGCTGATATGTTAATTTCCTTCCCTTTTTCTCTATCATTCTCACCTGACTATGCATTAAATCCAGGTACCTTTTTATTCTGTTCATGTATCTAAATAGCTATTATTTTCTGAAGGCAAACGCAATTGTGTTTTTTGTTGTAGTTTTAAAATCATGACTGCAGTCTCAGAAATTACAACACATTCCTAGTATATTGGACTTTCACTCGAATGGGTTTCTACTGTAAACAATTGTCTCACTCCACAGACCTCAAATACCCTTGTTCTTCCTTACCTAGGCTGGTGGCCTTGTCTCATAGTTCTTTGAGAAAATAGAAACAATCAGGTTAAGTTTACCTGCTCTCATTGTAGGTTAATTTAGGCTCTGATTTTAATCCCTCTCACCTTCTCGAGGATTTTCCACCTATAATCAATCACCCTTTCTTCTTCTAGAGTCATTAATTTCTCCTTTTCCCTTGGATTACTTTCATAAACAAACATGCCTTAGAAATTTCTATTTAAAAAATAATAAAAAGCTTCCCTTGACTCATATTGCCCCTCTAGCTATGGTACCACTTTTCACTGTGGCTTCACAATACCTTTTCATAGAAGAATTAATTTTGGTCACTGACTCCACTTTCTCATGCCAACCTTGATTCTTTCTCCAATGTACTTAATTTAAACTTCTGTTCCTATAATCCTTTGATAGTTGCTCTTGGCAAGATCAGTAATTACTTCCCTGATGCCAAATCTAGTAGTCATTTCTCTCTTTTCTTCCTACATGACCTCTCATTAGCAATTGATGCCATTCACCTAGAGTACTTTCACTCAGCATTCAAAATATAGATTCACCTGGTTTTCTCCATCTTCACTGCTGCTCTTTCTCACTATTTCACACACAGATGTGTCATAAAGCTCAGTGCAGGATTGTTGCTTTTTCTCTACATGTATTCTCACTGAAGACACATTCATTTTCTAGGGAGTGTCATTTAGCCCCACAATTTTACATATATTTTTATGCTCTCCTTAATTTTTTCTCCAAGCATAATTTTATCTCCCAATTTTAGACTCTTGTGTCTAATTGCCAACTTGTCATCTTTTCTTAAACATTGAATTGGCATTCAAATTTAACATGGTTGAAATAAAATTCTGTCATCCCCTACCTCTACTATGTCCTCAACCAAAACTTTTACCTGCCTTAGTTATCTCCATATCAGTAAGTAAATAAATATTATTCACTGTGTTGCTTAAACCGAAAACCAATGAATGACCCTTGAGTCCTCCCCTAACCCCCAGTTCATTATTCAGTCCTATTGATCTTACCTCCAAATTATATCCCAAATGTATCATTTCTCTGCATCACCATCCTTCTACCCTACTGGATCTCTTGGACTACACAGTGATCCCTTTAATAGGTCTTCAGACTTCCATTCATAACTCATTTTTAAAATTCTGTGCAGAGTTATTAGTAAGTTAAATGGAAAATTAAATCATGTCACATCCTGCTTAAAGTCTCTCAATGGCTTCTTAACTGCACAGTGAGTGGAATTCAAACTTTACTTTCTACTATGAGGTGCTATGCAATGAGAAGCCTCTTACTTTGTGCTCTGCCATTCACTATGCAGAAGCAGGTCTTCTTTCTGTTCCTTGTCTATGCCAAGTACTTTTTGCATTAGGACCCTTGTGTTATGATCCTCTCTGCCTGCAAACAAGCTTCCCCAGATCTTTGCAAGGGTGCTTCCTTCTTGCTGTGAAGCTTTCTGTTTAAACAATATCTCTTTGAAAAGAACTTCATGACCACCCTACCTAAAGAAGCCTCTCTAGACTTGATATACCCTACAGTAATATTTTTTCTTTATAGCATTCATCACTACTTGATATTTTTTTGAAGTGTTAGTTTTATTCTGTCTTCCCACTCTTAGAATATATGCTTTATGAAATCATGAACCATGTCTGCACTGGTCTCAGGTAAATTTTCAGAATCTCCAATGTTGTCTGACATGTAGTAATTACTCAATATATATTTATTTAATGATTGAATGAATTAATAAATGAATGGTTTCTCAGTGCCTAAACAACTAGACACTAATAGCTGCTAAATGACCACGACAAGAGTAAGCTATTTTTTTCCACTACTGAGGCAAAAAGTAATTTTTGTAAAGTATATTACTGATCTTCTATATCTTGTAAATTTTGCATGTATTTTTATTTGTTTCCAGTCTTTTGAGCAAAGCAAAAAAAAAAAAAAGATTATTTCTTCTCCTCTGTAAATTAGAGATCTGATCCTATCTACCTAAAACCCATTTCATTATAGAATTGATAAATTACATTGGAATTTCCCCGGTGGAACTGAGTAAAATTAACTGAGTTTTATATTACACACACACACACACACACACACACACAAAACATTGTTCTCGAACATTTCATTTGAATGCAATCAAAATTGCTAATATAATGATAACACTGGTAGATCAAACAAAAACCTTCTCTACCAGACATAATGTCTCTATATCCTTTTGATCTTAGAACATATTTATTTTCCTAAAGTCTTATGAACTGTTACACTCTAAGTAATTTTCCAATCTGTTTATCATTCAGCGAACAAATTGAAATTGGGTTAGATATGCTTTGGTAAAGCAACAGGGATTTCTATAATTCCATTTATTAGCTTCCAGAATGCAAAATTTTTCTCTAGTCTCTCTTTTCCTTACCAGCTCCTTTTTTTCCAGCAACTCATGCTTACCTTCAAGAAATATATGACCATTAGTCCTTTTGTATAGGCCAAGAAATGGTAGGTTATGATGCAGAATACCGTACTATCTCAGCTTAACACAAAAAAAAATGTGTTTTTTTTTTCTTTGTCATGTCACACAAAGTCCACTACAAATCAAGACAACTGTCCAGGAATCTATCTTCCATGTAGCAACTCAACAATCCCAACTTCTTCAACCCCATATTTCTACCATCTCAACAGCAGTTTTCTTAGGTTTTCTAAGGTTGGTGAGGCAGGGAAGAGACCACCATAGAGCCCTGCCCTGGATGTTCTTTGTTTTGTCTTGGAATTGATGCACATCATATCTTCCCAGAGCCCACTGATCCTCACCAAGCACATGGCTCCACCTAGCTGCAAGGAGATTGGAAAAATGATCTTGCTCTGTGCCCAGAGAGAGAGTAAACTGAATAGGGTTGAACACTATAATTTGCCACTGCATCCTTCTAAGTCCCTCTTCTCTTGCTGCTGCTAGCCTGTTCTAGTTCAAGTCCAGCTAAGCAATTAAACTTTCACCCTGCATCCTCTCTTTCCTACTGCCAAGACCTGTGTAGGCCCCAGCCATTAGGCTGCAAGACTTACAAGGGCAGGGACTTTGTCTGTTTTATTCACCAGTGTGTTCTTACTATCTAGCACCATGCCTGAAGTTTAATTGTCTCTCAATAAAACTTGCTTAAATTAATTAAGAGATGTGTCTTTTTTATCGGACATTGTCTAATAGGTATAGATTCATCTGTTTCTTAAATGATTAAACACCTCTGACTTCTGGTCAAACACTCACTTGATGCTCCAGCCATGGTGAAAGGAGAGCACAGATTGTAATAAAAGAAACATGATCTGATATTTTGTTCTTATATGATTTTTCTTTATTGAGGGAAGCATATACAGTTGCATGCATCTCTGATTCTACCTATATTAACTTTGCAGGCTCTACTTTTATTATTCCCAGAGAGTCTGAGAATACTCTCTATTGATGTACAGAAATTTGGTCCACTCCGGAAAGGAATTAATATGCTTGAGAAAGCAGTCCTGAGTCTAACACTGTACATTTCCTCTCTGTTTTTGAACTACCTGCCTGTTTTCCACCTCCAGCCTCTAGTCCCAAGAGCATCTTCAGTTACCTCAAGGTGTTTTGAATTTCCAAACAATTTTCAGCATAATATTCAATTTTAATTCATTTTACCTTGACAAAAAATAAATAAAACATAAACAGCATTGCAAAACTGCACAATAGGATATCACATCTATCAAAGGACAGTGGGAAGATTGTGACTGTTGATAATATTTCTCCAATTGATTGCACTGTCCATGTATTTGGAAGGCAGGCTCCTGCTTTACCATCTTGATATTCTTGTGTTACCATTTGTAAACATCTCAAAAGGAAAATCTTGACATGAAGGTTTAAGAAGAGAAATAGGTCAGAGATGTAAGGGGATAAATGAGAAATAAGATATATGTGGAGAATTATTCCCTTTTAAAAGATATCTTTATAAATTTTTTACAAAGATACATATACATACAAAAGAATATATAATAATGTATATGTACTACACCAACAGAAATTTGTCTCCTTAGCTTCAACTTACACCTTAAACTAATTTTAAATTCATTTCTAAAAATCTTCATGTTTTCCAGAGTCTTAGCAAGTCTTCCTGACATAACGTAATCAAAGTAAGCAGAATGCAACTTAATACATCGTCCTAATGCAAATCTTATCTCCTATTTCCACTTTTTAAAGTGAGATTCTGCTCCCTGTGCCTTTCTATAAGTCAAATAAAAACTGTTAGGTCAAAGTGAGCATTCAGTAACCAGCCATTTAATATCCCAAGTTTAAGTCACTAAAGTGTTTTAGAACGATGAGATACACAACAGTGGAAAAAAATTAATAAGACAATTCTACTTTGTATGGTAGACTCCTGTCTTTTTGCTTCAAGTGAGAACTTCTGAGAGTCTGAGAAGCTACCCTGTCACCCAACATCTGTCAAACTGAACAAGTTTGCCAGCTCTCTGGCCCCATCCACATTTGGATGGGAGGATTCCCAGAATCCACTGATTCTATAATTTCCTATTCTACTCTTAACCAAAAAGTCAATCTTTAGAGAAAAATATGCTTTTTTCATTTATTTTCTCATTCTCAACAAGAATATTAAAATTCTGAGATGTCAATAATGCCCTAAGGGGCTAGGGGCTTGAATCAGTGGAAAACTTTAAATGTAATTTGGCCCCAGGGTCTTAGTGGAAAGAATGGCCCAGGATGGATTATGCCAATGTAGGTGATGATATATTGACCCCAGAGAAGCAGAAGAAGGAAGGGAAGTCTAAGAGAAGGGATGAAGGATTCTAAAGAACAAGATTGGGCGGGGCTAAGTGCTTTCAAAAACTGTGAAGCGTCTGAGATTTTATTCTACTTGCAATGAACAAGGGGCAAATTTGCACTAAAGGGAGACATTATTTTTATTACATTGAGCACTATGCAAACCTGCCCTCTGTTTCAGAGGGAGGTGCTATCTTCATCTTCCAAGGCTGCTGCTATGCAAGTATCCTTGCAAAGATAATTCAGAGTAAAAGGGAAATTAATGCTTCTGCTCCCAAGATACAATGAAATGTAAGAGACTGGTAGATAATCATCTCCCAAGCGTGTGCAGCATCTAAAAAGGATCTCATTGGATACGCACCCCATTTCTAGATTTTTCCCATATTTCCATTGCTTTTTTATAAATCACAAGGATACATGCATACACTCACATATACACATTGTGCACTTGTACACCCACAAGCTAGATTTCTTTCTCTGTGATATCTCTGTCCTCAATCCACCAAAATTCAAAATCATAATTGACTAAGAAAATTTATTTCTTCTTTGTGTAAGTATTAAAGTTCATCACAGGTTCAGATAGTTTAATTAATGTATCTCCTTTGGTTCTTTGTAGTAAAGTAATTCTTACCTTTTGATAACACCAACTTATTTAGAAATCTAAGTAAAGCTAAAGACCTTCTCCCTAGACAAAAGCAAACACACAAAAAATGTTACATACAATATCAGAGGTTGCAGACTCTAAAAATCCCATTCACAGGTGCCTTCGGTGAAATATCATTGGTTTTGTAAGAAAAATGAGCATAAAATGTAAAAAAGTCTAGATTAATAGGCATTTGCTGAGAGTGGTATCTTCAGATCAGTGACTTTTCTGTTTAGGAAGAAGAAAGCAACATTTGTTTTACCTTTATTTTAGAATTATTTCTAATTAATAATAATCTGATTTTCTACCTTTGAGTATAACATTTTATTGGAGGTTAAGATTCTTTCCTAAATGTTATAACTGGGAAATAGATTTTCCATGTAAAAAAAATGAGTTAGCTGTGCTTACATTACAACAGGGATCACAAATGCTATTGCCTACAATTGTCAGAGAAATAAAGTAAATTATAAAGCAGAACTGGCATATGAAGAGCAATAAGGCATACTTAGAATGAAATAGTATGTGATGTTAAATGGCAAATGACAGCTTCAGTGTAAAGGGTAATGAGGAGTAGTGGGGACTGTGGCAAACTAGGGTATGCAGGTACTGTTGAAATTGAAAGTAGGCAGCTGCTAATCAGCTATGGCAAACCGTCATCCATGCTACATCCTGTCTCTGTATTATGAAATATTCCTTTTATTTTTGAAGAGTCTAGGTTTTTGTATCAAATCTCCTATTTTAAACATGTCTTAAAAACAGTTTTAACATTATATCTTAAACAGTATACAAGCAAACCCAAGCCAATCTGTTCATTAAATTTACCTGCAGCATAAGAAATCTCTGTGTAGGAGATTAAGATAAAAATATTTCATCCAAGAATTTATTTTAATGTTTATTTTAAAAATCAAATCTATATGGACTGCATTTTAAAATTCTATTAATAGTTATTCAAGAGTAATGATTAAAATAAGGTTTTACTGACACTTTGCATTTAGTGTTTTCTAGTTTGTAGGTTTTTTCCTATACCTTGACTCAGTTGCACCTTTAAACACTTAGTGAAATATTTACAGCAGTTAAAGAATATTCCTGTTTATACATGAGAATTTTGAAGTTCAAAGGAAAATTGAGGTTCAAACATCACACAGCTAGAGGAAGTCCAGAGGGAAAATAAGAAATGAAGTCTTAGGACCTGTGTTCAAGCATCATTTTTTCTGTTTCACTCTCTCTCATGTACTAGATATGTCCATGCTGTGTTCACTATACAAGAAGATATAGCATTTATTGAACACCTACTATATATCGGGTACTGTGCTAGGCATAACAAATCTGTGAACTAGTTCCACTTCACACATGAAGAAACTGCGGCAAAAATACTAAGAAACATAACCAAAGTCACACTCAGAGTAAAGTGAAGTCTTCCTTAAAACACAGTCTGTCTTCAGGCTGGAGAATCCAGTAATCTCAGAGTATGGCTGATGGCACAAACTCCAGAGGAGAGTATGTGTGTCAGATGTGATGTTCTGCCATCTGTTCCATCTTGCTTACATTTTGGTGAATAAAGCCATGTGCTTGACTAGAGCTGTAAGCTGTAGTTTGATAATGGCCAACCAGGGTGCTTTAGATACCCATCCTGTGCACTGTGAGGTCATAAACAGAAGGTGGTGATCTCAATCCAGAATTTACATTTGACCCTTTTGAGAGTTCATTTATTCTCTTGGAATAAGAATGACAATCATGACCACCCTGGTCACATCCCAACTGTAGATGGTCTTCACGTCTCGCATTTCCAGCGGGGCAGGGCTCACTACCACTTGACCCTGATCCCTGGCCAAGGCTTAGTGGCCCGGGGGAGGAAACCTAACTCGGTTTGGCCAATTAGGTTTGTTTTGCTAGAAATTGGCAGGGAAAAAAAAGAAACAGACAACCAACCAACCAAACCAAACCAAACCAAAACAAAACCAAAAAACCACTGTAGAAATAGAAGGTGTACTTGAGTTGTAATGCTGTGTGTGGACTCAGGGATGGAGACCAGCATTAGATCAGATTCAATCCACCTTGTGCACATGGGAGTGAGGAAGAGAGCTTGCAGAAAAAGAAAGGAGATAAAGAAAATATTTATATTCTTATTATTTGCTAAGTATTGTATATTTTCCATATTTATTCCCAATGACAATCCTATTTTATAAATAAGATAATGCAGAACAAGAGAGACTAAGAGACTTGCCTAAGGTCACACAGCTAGTGCATGATAGAGCAAGGATACAAACCCCAAATATGCATAATTAACACCCATGCTCTATTCTAATTACACACTCCAGTCCTTTCAAAGTCCTCATTCTCTTTGATCCTCTGCAGCATCAAACATAATGACCCCTTCGACTTTGGCTTTCATAATTTTGAACTAACCTGACTCTCCACTTGTTTTCTTTCTCCCACCTCCGAAGAGTATGTGTTTCTAGTGTCCTGACTTACTGGTCTTCTCAGCCCTCTCTATATGATTTATACCTACTGTCTCCTAAAATGTTATAACTTTATAAGGCTATAAAGACCTAGCATCCTATCCTCCCAAATATTAGTTCTTGCTTCTGGATGTCAACATTTCGTGCCTATGGCTCCAATATTTATCCTCTAATCTGGTTCCAAATTTCCATTTCTGCTCTAAAAATCAATATATGTAGAAAATTTATCATCCAAACTTTGAACTATCAGCATCTACTGATTTTCCCATTTTTAAAATTTTGTTTTGGGCCGGGCACAGTGGCTCACGCCTGTAATCCTAGCACTCTGGGAGGCTGAGGTGGGCGAATTGTTCGAGCTCAGGAGTTTGAGACCAGCCTGAGCAAGAGCGACACCCCGTCTCTATTAAAAAAAATAGAAAGAAGTTATCTGGACAACTAAAAATATATAGAAAAAATTAGCCTGGCATGGTGACACATGCCTGTAGTCCCAGCTACTCGGGAGGCTGAGGCAGAAGGATTGCTTCAGCCCAGGAGTTGGAGGTTGCTGTGAGCTACGCTGGCACCACAGCACTCTAGCCCGGGCAACAGAGCAAGACTCCATCTCTGAGAGAGAAAAAAAAAAAGGTATTTGAAATAATAATGTCTGAAAATTCCCAAATTTGGTGAAAAACAAACTAACAGATTCAGGAAGCTGATGAAACCCCAAATAGGACAAGTCAAAAGGAAGCATAACATATGACTATTAAACTTCTGA
>CAUYSK010022783.1:0-12193 GCA_963575035.1 Avahi laniger
TTAACTGTCCAATTAATTTCTTTCTATTTTTGGTAGAGACGGGGTCTCGCTCTTGCTCAGGCTGGTCTCGAACTCCTGAGCTCAAACAATCCGCCCGCCTTGGCCTCCCAGAGAGCTAGGATTACAGACGTGAGCCACCGCGCCCGGCCTTGCCGTTAAGTTTTATATAACCTTCCAGAAAAAAATTCATATACATACCAGCAAAAATATATACACATGGGATCATACTGTACATTTTGTTTTGCATCTTGCTTTTTTTCCTCTTACTATATCCTGGTGACCCTTTCACATGAACAAAGACAATTCTACGTGGTTGTATAGTATTCCATTGTGTGATTATATCATAATATCATTGATTTAACCTGTCCCCTATTGATGAATATTCAAATTGTTTCTCCTTTTGCACTAGTACAAAAACCTGGTGCAACAGACATCTCTGGACTTATGATATGATGTATTCTGGGGAATATATTCAAAAGAGTAAATTTATAGCAATGAACTTGCTGGACAAAAGACATTTAAAGTCTTTTTTTTTTTTTTGGAGACAGGGTCTTGGGCTGTTGCCTAGGCTAGAGTGCAGTGGCGTCGTCATCATAGCTCAGTACAACCTCGAACTCCTGGCCTCAAGTGATCCTCCAGCCTTGGCCTCCTAAAGCACTAGGATTACAGGCGTTAGCTACCATACCTGGCCACATTTAAAGTCTTGATAAATATTGCCAAATTCTCTTCTAATATGGTGTTCCAAGTGATATTTTCACTAATGATGGATGTTATAACATTCAAAAATGTGATTTTACCAATTTGACAGGTTTTCTTTCGATTCTGAGAAAGAATAAAGTGTAGTTTTTGAGAGTAACTTTTTTTATATCTTGTATTTCCCTTAATATTTTGGTCGTCAAAGGCAGTGGGAGACACTGCTGAGAAGACTTGGTTGGAGCCGTGGCAAGCGGGGAGAGCGACAGTGAAAGCTTTAGTCCTGTGAAAACTTTCAGGGTTGATTTATTTGGGAATAGTAGAATTTTTCAGATACCTGACAGTTCTCTTCCTTTTTGAACCAGAATGTTAAATTTAACTACTTTGGATGAAAAAAGTTCCTAAAATTATGACATAATTTCCTTGAATTTAAAATGAATATAAAAAGATAGGCATCTTCCTCATGCCCATAGCCCATCAATTATAGCCCTGGGCTATAATTTAGTGATGTCCTTAGGCCATTTTGAATATGTAGAAGTTAAATGGCCTCTGGCTGATATTTTGAAAAAATTCCTAGGTCTACTTTTTACAACTTTTGGACTTTTTCCCAGCTGTCAGTTCACACTTTGTCAGTTTACTATATTTACTTAGGCTTCTCTTTACTTTACTCCCTAATTGGTTCTCTAGTTTCTAAACTTATTCTATCACTTGTTATAAGTATGTATAAAGTACACACAGGTGTAAATTGCTATAATTTACATAGGTGTAACTTGCCTTTTATTAAGGTTGTGGTGGGTGTTTGATGAGTAAAGTCTGTGCAGTTAATGCATAGGCCTTGGGGAAGCCATTTTGCCAGGGGACCCTTTAGGGGGAAGGGGTGCCTGATTTCTAGCTGGACGAGGTATTGATGTGTTCCATTCCTGGAAAGGAAGAGTGGTTTAAGAGTTGTTAGCAATGGCTGGCAGCTCTAACTAGGGCTTTTGTGACCTTTTGTGATTCCAGCAGAGGGAGCTAGTGTACTTGGTTGTAGGAACTTCTCTGACATAAGTGCAGGGATAACCGTTGATGGCTGCCTCTGTGGTTTACGTGATGGGAGAAAATGGACAGGAGAGCTTGAAGAAGAGGTCAGTATCTTTGTCTTCCTCACTACCAAGTGGATTTTACACTTGATTTATACTTGCTCTACTTAGCAGTTAAGAAAGGAGTATTCGGCTGGGCCTGGTGGCTCACGCCTGTAATCCTAGCACTCTGGGAGGCCGAGGTGGGCGGATTGTTTGAGCTCAAGAGTTCGAGACCAGCCTGAACAAGAGCGAGACCCCATCTCTACTAAAAAAAATAGAAAGAAATTAGCTGGACAACTAAAAATATATAGAAAAAATTAGCCAGGCATGGTGGCACATGCCTATAGTCCCAGCTACTCAGGAGACTGAGGCAGTAGGATCTCTTGAGCCCAGGAGTTTGAGGTTGCTGTGAGCTAGGCTAATGCCACGGCACTCACTCTAGCCAGGGCAACAATGTGAGACTCTGTCTCAAAAGAAAAAAAGAAAGAAAAAAAGAAAGAAAGGAGTATTCTAGGCCTGGGGTGGTGGCTCAGGCCTGTAATTCTAGCACTCTGGGAGGCGGAGGCAGGAGGATCGCTTGAGCTTAGGAGCTCAAGACCAACCTGGGCATCATAACCAGACCTAGTCTCTACCACAAATAGGAAAAAAAAAAATTTGCTGAGTGTGGTGGCACACGCCTGTAGTCCCAACTACTTGGAAGGCTGAGGCAGGAGAATCGCTTGAGCCCAAGAGTTTGAGGTTGCTGTGAGCCATGATGATGCCACTGTACTCTACCCTGGGTGACAGAACAAGACTCTGTCTCAAAAAGAAAAAAAAAGAAAAGAAATAGAAGAAAAGAAAAGAAAACCCAGCTAAAGCAAAAACGGACTTAATTGCTTTATTGGATTCTGGCACAGCTTGAGTTGAGGCTTGGCTGGTGTCCCCAGGCTCCATCAGCCGGAGCAAGGATGTGGTCTTCGTTAGGCTGGTTCTCCTGGTGGTGTGGCAGCAACATCTCTCACATCCCCCAAGCCCGCAGATCAGAGAATGCTGGGGTTTTTGTGTTTTTTTTGAAATCCCAGTAGATGTTTCATTGCTTTTCATTGGCTCTTACCAAGCTACATTGCCATCTCTGAGCCAATCGCTGTGGTCAGAAGATAGGATACATTGGTTGTTATTAGCCTACATTACATTTTACACCCCTGGAGCCTGGGGATAGTGCCAGCTTTTTGCAAAGTATGGTGGCCAAGAATGGGAGAAGGATGGTTGTACCAAAGGTAAAAAGAATACTAGAACTGTAAGAATGGAGAATGCATGCCAGCTAGCCTAAGAATCCACCAAATGTTTCCACAAAGTGATGATAAAGAGAGTGAGCTGAGCCTGGCACGGTGGCTCATGCTTGCAGTTCCAGCTACTTGGAGGGCTGAGGCAGGAGGATCATTTGAGACCAGGAGTTCAAGACTAGCCTGGGCAATGTAGCAAGACCTTGTCTCAAAATGTATCAGTAAATAATAAAAATAAAAGGAGTGAGCTGAGACTGTACTTGCCAGTCTTAAAGTTTCAGATTGGTACACTGGAAACTAAACTAAAATTCTTAGATTTGGGTATTTTCTATATTTTGAGCTTTGACAAAAGTAGAATGTAGTATACATAAGAACATCGACCCTGAAGGCCAGCAGACCCAGATTTGAGTCCAAGCTCTGTTACAGCTGGATCACCTCCTACCTTCAATTTCCTTAGCAGAAAAGTGGGGACAATATTAGTATTTAACTCATGGTATTTTTATAAAAATTCATTGAAAGAGTCCAGGTGCAATGGCTTATACCCGTAATCCTAGCGCTTTGGGAGGCCAAGGCAGGAGGTTTGCATGAGGCCAGAAGTTAGAGACCAGCCTGGGCAACAAAGTGAGACCCTATCTCTACAAAATAAAAAAAAATTAGCCAGGCTTGGTGATGCACGCCTATAGTCCTAGCTACTCAAGAGGCTGAAGCAGGAGGATCACTTGAGTCCAGGAGTTCAAGGTTACAGTGAGCTACGATTGCACCACTGCACTCTAGCCCGGGAGACAGAGCAAAACCCTGTTTCTAAAGATAAAAAAGAAAATAAATTAATTGAAAGAATCCACATACAACACTACGTACTGTGCCCACATATAGTTAGCTGTGTTATTTTTGACTGTTTTTCATAAATTAACCCAGTTTGATAACCTCTGATTTTTGTCAGATCTAAAACAGCCCATATCATAAAGACACTATTGAACCGGTGGTTTGGGAAGAATTTATTTTTAAATTAAAAATGAACATCTTTATTTGTAAGGTTAGAATTTGTGCATTAACTGAAGAAAAATCTTGGCAGAGATACAGGCTACTCCAGAGCTGCAGCAGCTGGCAGAGCAATGGAGATGCAATCCTATTACACCAAGCTCTTGGGGGAGTTGAATGAACAGCGAAAGAGGGACTTCTTCTGTGACTGCAGCATCATTGTGGAGGGGCGGATCTTCAAGGCCCACAGGAACATTTTATTTGCTAACAGCGGCTACTTCCGAGCCCTGCTCATTCACTATATCCAGGACAGTGGGCGGCATAGCACCGCCTCCTTGGACATTGTCACCTCTGACGCCTTCTCCATCATCTTAGATTTCCTTTATTCTGGGAAGTTGGATTTGTGTGGGGAGAACGTGATTGAAGTAATGTCGGCTGCCAGCTACCTGCAGATGAATGACGTGGTGAACTTCTGCAAGACATACATCAGGTCATCCCTTGATATTTGCAGAAAGATGGAGAAGGAGGCTGCTGTGGCTGCAGCGGTGGCAGCGGCGGCGGCGGCAGCTGCAGCAGCAGCGGCGGCGGCGGCTCATCAGGTTGACAGTAGAAGCCCCGGTTCGAGCAGGGAGGGGACCTCCTGTGGTAGCAAGAGCTTGGTCTCCTCTCCAGCCGAGGGAGAAGAGAGTGTGGATTGCCCAAGAGAGTCCCCTTGCGGTGACTGCGGAGATGACCACCCCTTGGAACTGGTGGTGAAAGACAGCCAGGGCGGTGGCTCAGTTGACAGTGACCTCTCTACTCTATCCAGACGGATAGAGCCCAAGGTGGAATTTGACGCTGACAAGGTGGAGGTGGAAGTCGGTGACCCACTGCAGCATTATGCTGCCCCGCTGAGCCTGGCCCACGGGGAGGAGGAGGGCTTGCCCAGCGGGCAGGTCGTTGACTTGGCCTACGGTAACTACCACGTGAAGCAGTTCCTGGAGGCACTCTTGCGCAACAGTGCCGTCCAGAGCAAAGACCACGTGGACCGTCACTTTTCTCGGGGTCTGGAGGGAAGACTGGAGGGTGCAGGAGTGGCCATGGGTTCCATGATGGATGTTCAGGCCGACTGGTATGGAGAGGACTCAGGTGAGCTCCGTTAGCATTCATCATCTCTGCTGGCCACGTGGCACACACCGTCTGTGCCCTGCGTTCTCCCGTCATCATGATCACATCACCATCAGCATTGTCATTGTCACTACCATCATCACCGCCAGCTTTGCCACCACCACCACCAGCACTAATAGGCATTGATCGAGCACCTGCTGTATGCAGGGCATTGTTTCTTCACGCATGTTCGTGTTTTACCTCTACAACTAGACTATAAACATGTTGAGCGCAGTTTGGAGACATGGAAAGAACTCACTCTCTTCCACTAACCGGCAGTGGGACCTTGGTGAGATCACTGAATCTCTTTGAGCCTGTTTTGTCAACTGTAAAATGGGGTTAATCATCCCTGCCCCGCCTTTCTCTCAGAGTCTTTGCGAGGACCAAATGAGAAAGTTTTCGGAGTTGTTTCTCATGTATGACGATGTGTTCTATAGAGACACGCACCAGACTTACACTGCTCTGCATCCGCCATGGTGCCTGGCACATACTAAGCACTCGGTGAATATGGTGTGGCTGGGAATGCTGTCCGCTTGAGAATATTTCACGTCTGGTGTTTGTTTCATGTAAGTTCATTTTTTATATGCTTCGTAGGCTTTTTCGTTTTAAGAGAACTTGGTTGTTTCCTTCAACAATTCTGAGAAATGAGTTAACATAGTTAACGCTCTGAACAGGTGAGGCAATTGTGTTGTAAGGTGTCTTGCAGGAGACAGGAATATACTTGGCTGCCACCTTCCTGATGAAAGGTGCCTCCCAGAACCTCAAGCCAAAAAACCAAGGGATCACATTTCTCGTTCACCTTTCAGTATTAAGTAGTGAAAGTCTTTTAGATAAGGGAAGATCAACTGCTTTTGTTCATTTATTAAATGGCTGTCTTGAGACTTTAATTTTATGTTTTTAAGGCAAGAAGATTCAGTATGTCTGACTGAAACTGACCTGGAAAACTTGAAAATGCTCTTTCTGGTCCTCAGAGACACTGACTTCACCAGCATCTGGAAGAAGGAGGCTGTTTCAGTGAACACACTGTGGGGACTTGTTGAAATTCTCATTTCCGTGTTTATAATAGCATTTCACAGACTCCACAGTCTGCCCTTTCACGTCCGTTAGACCCTCATGACGCCCCATGAGTTTGGCAGAGGAAGTTTGGAGAAACTGAGACCCAGAACGGCTTAGTGAATCTCCTAAGAGTGCAGAGCTAGGGAGTAAGTGGCCCAGCTAAACTGGAAACCTGGGCTGGCTTCATTTCGCTCATTAAGCTGTGAGAGCAGCACCGGTGGTTAGGAGATTTCAGTGCAGTGATTTTGTCTTTGAACCCCTCTGCCTGTGAGCATAAGAAGTAGCATGACATAGTCATCTGGCTCTGTGCCACCTTCATTCAAGTCCAGCCTCTACTGGTCTGCAAAGTCAGGTTTCTAACTACAGGGTGCTGTGGCAAGGTGGCCAGCCTGGCCCGTGGCCATACCGTTGTCTGCCAGGTTTTGATTTCATTCACATGGCTCCAGGGCAAATTTATTCCAAGTGCCAAGGCACAGAGTAGGATTGATTTGTTTGGTTATTCATTTATTTGCTCACATATTTGAGTACCTTCCTTGTAAAGACATAAAGATAATTCAGGCATAGACGCAGCCCTCAAAGAACTGGTGGTGTCTTAGAGGCAATGTATGTAAATGACGTCACATGGTAGAAGAGACACTACGGTTGAAGGACAATCAGAGGTCTGAGTTCACAGTAGTTGGAAAGAAGAACTGGCTTCCTCCTGGGAGATCAGGGAGGCTTCATGCAAAGTGGCATCTGAGGGTAAGAAGAGGAGACACAGAGAAATTGGTCAGAGTCAGGTCATGGAAAGTCTTAAATGCTAAAAAGTGAGTTTTATCTGCAGGCATGGGGACATTTTTGGTAGTCGTTGAGCTTGGGAGTGGACAGGGTCTGTGCTTCAGGGAGATTCATTTGGCCTCAGCACAAGATGGTGTGGAGATGGGAGACCAGGGCAGGGAGACCCATCAGAAGGCTGGCACGGTGGTTACATGTCCACATGGCTCATCCCTGACGTTAGTAGACGCTGTCAAAGCACCAGGTCCTCCTGTCTCTGTCCTCTCCCAGGCTCCTCGGCCCCAGCTCCAGACCCTCCCCTGTTCTTGGAAGGTTGATCTACACTGGCTGCCTCCACTGGTTTAGTTTCTACTCTTTTCTCAGCCCACTGCCATCTGGCTTCCACACTGCTGAAACCACTCTCGTGAGCTCGGCTATACGTTTCTAGAGCTGATCCAGTGAGTGATTTTCGGGTGTTATCTCACTTGACCTCTCTCGGCAGTCAGCACTGATCTCTCTCTCCTCTCTTTGAAATTCTTCCTTTCCCTGACTTTTGACATCATGAGTGCCATTCGCTCTTCCTCTGCCCATCCCTTTTCAGCCTCATCATGGAGTCATTGAATGTCGGTGCATCCAGCACGCCATCACTGGCTTGCTGCTTTGACATCTCATCATTGCTGTTTGTTCGTTGGGTCATTCATTCATTTATTTAACAGGCATTTGTTGAACACTTAACGTATGTCAGGCTCTGCTAACCACAGTGAACAAAAGACAGTCCATGTCCTCGTGGAGCTGACGTTCTAGAATAAGGAGACAGACAATAAACAAATAAGTGAATATATAGAAAGTCAGATGGTGATAAGTCTTACAGATGAAAAACTAGAGCAGGATAAGAGTCATAGAAGGTTAAGGGAATGCTATTTTAGTTGGTGTTGACAGGGAAGACATTTCTAACAAGGTTGCCTTTGAGCAGAAACCTCAATGGAGTTGAGAGAGCAAACTGTACAGATACCAGGGAAAAGAACATTCCAGGCAGAGGGAAGAGCAAAGCTCATACTTTGTGAATGAACAGAGGGACAGTGAGGATGCTGGTGCTGCTGTAGTGAGGGGATGAGGTCCGTTAGGGTGGGTGAGGCCATGGGGTCTTTGGATGCTACTCTGAGTTGGGAAGCCACTGGAGGGTCTTAGCAGAGAGTGGGCTGAAGTGACTTATATCTAAAGAATCCCTGTGGGTATTGCATGGAGAATAGACCATAGGGGAGCAAGGGTGGAAGCCAGGGACCACTTGGAGGGGACTGCATGACCCAGGTGAGAACTGTGCTCCCTGAGTCAGTGTGGTTACAGTAGAGAGGCGAGGTGTGGTGGAGTTAGGACTATGCTATGTCTCAAAATTAGAGCCAGAGTGACTTGCCAATGGCTTGCATGAACGGTGTGAGAAAAAGGGGAGGCTTGAAGTCGAAGATCAAGGTGCCGGCAGGGTCAGTGTCTGGTGAGGCCTCTCTTCCTAGTTTGCAGACAGCAGTCTTCCCACTGGGTCCTCACGTAGCCTTTCCCTCTGTGCATGCGCTGGGGGTGAGAGTGGAGGGGAGAGAGAGAGAGAGAGAGAGACAAAGAGAAATCATTTGATCTCTGGGATCTTTTCCTCTTTTTATAAAACCAGTCCTATCATTAGGGCCCCACCCTATGACCTCATTTAACCTTAATTACCTTCTTAAAGGCTTTATTTCCAAATACAGTCACACTGGGGGTTAGGGCTTTAAGGTATAAATTTTTGGGGGGTACACAATGCAGTTTGTAACAGGGTCTCACTCAGCATTGTCTTAAAATGAAATGAAATAGAATAGATACTATCAGTGAGTATCGTGCTGGGAAGCTTTTCCAGTTATCCACATGAAGGCATGTGTGTTCTGAGGTTGCAATGTGATCTGTATTTCTAACAGTGAGTCAGAGAAGTGTCAAAGCTGGTGCCTGATGGCATTCCTTGCAAACTCATATCTGAAGCTCACTTTACCCTCTGGCTGATGGTGAGCCAGAGAGTTGGAATGGCAGAAAATGTCTTGCTGTTGGCTGGTGGTAGAGTTGGTGTCCTCCTTCTCCATCTGGGCTGGTGGCATTCCCCAGCTCTGGATCTCATCCATCGGAGGGTGGTCGGGGTTGTCACTGCTGACAGTACCGCTAAATCCATGCATTTGATTACACAGGTGATGTGCTGGTGGTCCCCATCAAGCTCCACAAGTGTCCTTTCTGCCCTTATACTGCCAAACAGAAGGGCATCCTCAAGCGGCACATCCGGTCGCACACGGGCGAGCGGCCCTACCCCTGTGAGACCTGCGGCAAGAGGTTCACTCGGCAGGAGCACCTGCGGAGCCACGCCCTGAGCGTAAGCTGGCAATGTTCTCCTGGCAAGGGCGGTTCATGATATTATCTAATATAAGGGTAAAACCAGCCTGTCTTTCACGTCTCTGTCCATTGGGGTATTTTCAGAGAATTTCGAACATACATTTTTGCTATTAAATTAAAGCTGCACTGGTGGCACTTAGAGAAAGTTAAAACTAAGCTGGGCAAGGTGGTGTGCACCTGTAGTCCCAGCTACTCAGGAGGCTGAGGTGGAAGAATCGCTTGAGCGCCCAGGAATTTGAGGTTACAGTGAGCTGTGATCTGCACTCCAGCCTGGGCAACAGAGCAAGGTCCCTCCTCAAAAAAAAAAAAAAAAAAACCTCTTATAATGCAACAATAAAAGGACAAATAACCCAATTAAACATGGGCAAAGGATTTGAATAGACATTTCTCTTATGGCCAATAAGCACGTGAAAAGACGTTCAACATCGTTAGTCATGGGGTAGATGCAAATCAAAGCCACCATGAGATGCCACTTCACACCCAGTAGGTGCTATCATTGTTCGTTGGCCCTTCTCCTTTCTACCTCTAAAAGAGAGGCTCGGATTGGTTCACAGAGCCCTTATTGGCTGGAGTTGCTGAAAGTGCATATATTAGAAAGATAGTTCCTTATATAGAGGGGACCCCTGGGGCGGTTGCCCTTAGGAAGAACTGTGTGGGGTAGGAGATCACATTCTCTTTCCTAGTACACAAAGCTCTTCTTGTGAGTGAGCAATGCATTTATCAATGAGAAAGTCAAGGGTGAAGCATCTGCTGGCACATCTGGGGAATACGGATGTCTACTCTAGCAAATCTGCTTTCCTAATTAAATAGTCCAAGATACATTAAAAACCATGTCAAAAATCCTACTCAGAGCCAGGTGCAGTGATGTGCACCTGTAGTCCCAGCTCAGAAGGTGGAGGTGGGAGAATCGCTTGAATCCAGGACTTCTAGTCCACCCTGGACAACATAGTGAGACCTTGTCTCTTGGGGGGAAAAAGAAAAGAAAAAATTCCTAATTAGTTCACTGAGTGCCCTTTATATGCCAAGCACTAGGGATATGGTAAGGAATGAGATAGACTCTATCCCTGCTGTCTTGAAGCTTTCAGTCTAGTGAATTTTACCGATGATTTGTGAGAAGCAGCACAAAGGAAGAAGTATAGGTGAGAGAATAGACAGCTGGGAGACCTACCCCGGCCCAGAGCAGCAGGAAAGGCTTCCTTCAAGGTGTTAGTAGGAGTAAAGGGTTAGTGATGGGGAGGAGGGAGACGTTCCATGCATGTCCAGTGGCCCTGGGGTGGAAAGGACCTTGGTAAGTCTGAGACTACGGCAGAGAAACAAATGGAAGAAAGGCAAGAAATGAGGCTGGAGGGTCGGCAGGGGCCAGATCACACGGGGCCTTCTAGACCACAGCTCAACCCCCTTTCTGTGACATTTACTGTGTCTCCTTGTGATAATAGGTCCACAGATCCAGTCGTCCAATCATCTGCAAGGGCTGCAGAAGGACCTTCACGAGCCACCTGTCCCAGGGGCTGCGGCGCTTCGGGCTGTGTGACAGCTGCACCTGCGTCACAGACACACATGATGATGACGATGACTTGATGCCCATCAACCTTAGCCTGGTGGAGGCTTCGTCCGAAAGCCAAGAAAAGAGTGACACAGACAATGACTGGCCAATCTATGTGGAGTCTGGTGAGGAGAACGACCCTGCCGGAGACGATTCTGATGACAAATCACAAATTCGGCCCAACTTATCAGACCGAGAGACACTTACGTAGGAAAAAATTGATGGGGGAGAAGTTTTAGAATTTTTTAGTGCTCATTCTGCAGTTGAAAGACACCATGTATCCAATATTGTAGAACCTTGAGAGGAACATTTTTTCACTGTGGTTATATTTGCATTTTTGTCAGACTACGTGGTAGAGGTTGGATCTTGTGATGCAAAGGACTGATAAGTTTTTAGTGTGGTGCCCTTGCTTTCTGAGGGCTCTGCTGGCCACTCCTTAGTTCTGAGTGAATCAAGGCTGGCCCTGAGGCTTCCTGTGTTTTTGGCCGTACATCCAAACTCTTGTTAGGAGAAGATAAATCTTCATACATATTTTCGTGTTGTCTCAATCCTCTGCATTCATTTGTTAATCATCCTCTTTCTCTGAAAAGGTGGGTGAGACTACATTAAATTTTATTATCGATCTTACCTTTGCCAAGCCTTTCCTACTGAATTCCACATTTTGATTTTCTGGCAAAGCATTAAAGAGCATTGACAGAAAGCAGGCAGGGCTGCCTGACTACATGATCGTAAAAGGTACTCTCTAAATCTAAAACTGCAGCATTAAAGGCTGGGAGTGTTGATGTGTGGACAGCATGGAAGTGAGCTGAAAGGCTCACACGGCATCCTGTCCTGCCCAGTCGAATTGCATTTTAAGTTGGCCCCGAGAAGGGAGTCTGCGAGCCCAGGTCTGGGTGGTATCCCTATCTGGTTTGGTATCTGACGATTCTGCATACACAAGCTGTTCTGTGATCATAAAACAAATCATTTGGGCAAAACTCAAAATGCTCCTCTACTTTTTCTAACCATTTCCAAAAACTGTTGCTGTGTAACCAGGAAATGCAGCTGCCCCTGACATTCTTTTAATTAGTTTATGCCTAGGACTTTAACTGGAGGGCAAGTGTGAGCCCATGTATACAAGTTCTACTTCTAAAATGTTCATCTTTTGAAAGATTCTCTTGAGGGAAAGGGAAGGATGATAGAAAAACAGATTTTTAAAAGCCTCTGGGCTGGGCGCGGTGATTCACGCCTATAATCCTAGCACTCTGGGAGGCCAAGGCGGGCGGATTGTTTGAGCTCAGGAGTTCGAAACCAGCCTGAGC
>CAUYSK010022789.1:0-23222 GCA_963575035.1 Avahi laniger
TTGGACAGCTAAAAAAATATATAGAAAAAATTAGCCGGACATGGTGGCTCATGCTTGTAGTCCCAGCTACGTGGGAGGCTGAGACAGTAGGATTGCTGGAGCCCAGGAGTTTGAGGTTGCTGTGAGCTAGGCTGATGCCACGGCACTCGCCCCAGGCAAGAGAGTGAGACTCTGTCTCAAAAAAAAAAAATACAGTTCTATTAATTTTAACCTTTTAAATTATATTAATTTGCGATCTTAAAGTAAAAATTTAAATAAGAAATAAACTGGAAAGAATATAGGCTTTATGATTTGTAGATTAGGTTAGTAGATTTATTTTATGATCTGTCTTTTTAAAAAAGTAACGTGTCTTCCTTATATCCTGTCCTAGTGGAGCACCTTTGAGAACAGCCATGGAAGTTACGAGAGGGAGGAATTTAGCAGGACTACTTGAGTTGCACCGTCAATGTTGACGGTTCCTTGGGGAGGTGCTTGCTGGGAAAGAGCAGCTATACTGTAAGAACACGTGTTAGATAAAAGCAGCAATGTTTATGCTGGTGAAACTGAACATACACTACTTGTCAGCAAAGTTTTGAAAGTATATAAAACAATAAAACCATTAGTATATTCTCTGTTAGCAACCTTCCTTCTGAAGATACCAAACTTGATTACTGTTTAGCTAGCATTATTATGATTCAACATACGTTCACTCAATATTACATTGAGTCAAAAACTGGTAATGCATTAAAAACCATGATCCATGTTCTTGGTCCTTGATAAGACTATAATTATTATAATAAGCGATGCAACGACAGCATCACCCAAAAAAGGCAGTTAAAGATAAATGCCATATGAGTGAAATAAGTAGAATTCGTTTTGAATTCATTCAGACGAATGCAAAATTCCACCTGGGGGGACTGATAAAAGCTTCCCAGCCCACAATGTGGCCCAAAGGTAAAGGATTCCTGGAATTGCAGCCAGGCAGAGCTGGTGAGCAGCACAGGAGGAAAACAGGGCACCAGGCACGTGGAGGGCACCAGCGTGATGAGCTGCACTGGAGTGCGGATAGATGTGTGAACTCTCGTTATCCATAATTTCACTGGACAATGGGAAGTCACTGAAGGAGTCTGGGCAGGGGAATAACAATCAAATCAATCAATGCTGAGAAAACGAATCCAATGTTTAGTCTTTCTGGTAAGAACGACCAGCAGAAAGCCAATGGGCAGGGCTGGCAGTGCAGGCTCTGGAATCTGTCTGGCTTACAAAATTACCTGCCACAATCTCTAGGTGCCTCAGTTTCTTTCCCCATAAAACAGGACTCACAGTAGTACCAACCGCAAAGGTGTTGTGAAGACTTGACGAAAAACATATGCTTTAAAATAGCAAATGCTCAGTTGATGGAATTACAAGGAGTGTTAGGAAGACAAAGGCCTTTAGGACAGCCCAGGTATTGGTGATAAGGATCAGGTGACTTGTTTTCGGGATGCAGATACATACAGGTCTAAAGAAACAATCCAAGGACTTGGTCACTAATTAAGATATGAGAACACTGGCAAGGGAAAAAATACAACCTGACTCCAGAATTTTATTTTACAGAGAGGTATTAATGAAGAACTAACTGGTTTGAAGAGGGGCAAATTGGTCACTTCAGGCAATGTGAGTTTACAGTAGAGCCCATCAGCCTCACAGGCTGCTGGGAAGGCACATCCCAGCTCAAGGTCAGACCAGGAATCACGTGCTGAGCCATGAAAGCCATGTGTGAGTAGCTCCAGCATTACCCAAACCCAGCACTAATCAAAATGATAATACACACTATATGTGATACATATCCCCAAGACCTTGCCTTCTATTTTCCAAGATACTGTGATAAACTAATTGCTGTTCATAGGTAAGTGGCTTAATTATACTACATTTATTAGGAAAAACATCTATCTTTAAAACAAAAAAGCATAACTATAACAGTCTAGCCTGTAGGTGGGTCAGGGAGATACCATGGGGCAGGCTGGTCTTTCAGGGGTGTCAAATGCCCCCCACAACCTCCATTCTTCCAACCCTGAGGCTTGATACCTAGAATGCCACATGCTAGAAAGAGCAGTGGCCAGCTTTAGAACGACAGGAACCTGAACAAATCATTTGTCCTGGTTACCACATCTGTAAAATGAGGGGCCCGCACGAGGTGTAAGGCCATGCATCCCAGCATAAACCTGTGCTCACTACCGTAAGAACAGAAGTGTATGGCTCTGTCAAGGACATGTATGATATAATAAATACACTCACGTAAAGGTCTTAATGAGAGTGCCTGTACTCCCATCTTCAATGACATCAGCTTTCCTAGTCAGTCTTTCCTGAAATGGCCCATCTCACCGTAATTCCATAACATCTAAAACACCAAAACTGTCTTATCTTTCTTAATCTGAATTATCATGGGGTGGTAGGCCAACTTCCAAAGAGCACTACATTCAAACACAGCCTAAAGAAGAATTTCGTCACAAAAGACCTGAGCATTTTTATAATATTCAAGCAATATATACAAGGACCGTAGCAACAAAGATACCAACTAAATGTCAGTAAAACAGGAGGAGTCAAAAAAAGAAGAAAGATTTACCTTTTCTTTGTCTAGATGGATTCCACTGATTTCAAAATCAAACATAAACAGTTCAGCCACTCGCCTATAAATAATATGAGCCCCAGGTTATAACATATAACAAAAATCAATTTTGTTTTTAAATAAATCAGCCCCTTTAAACCTTACTGCCAAAAGTTGTTTCAACACACACACACATACACAATTTGTTTGTTTGTTTTAAACAAGGCACTTACGACCCTAGAAGTCAGGCAAAACATCTAGCTGACAATTATGGTTAGCTTTTCATGTAAGAGCTTATTCTTTATTCAGAGAGTACAAACCTGTGAAAGCCACTATAATAACTGCTTATTTATTTCAACTCCATCCAAAACCTAATAATTAAAAACATAAAAGTTTTTATACTTGGACAATTTTTCAAAGGCCTCTGCATGAGATTTTCAGTTTTTCTTCCAACTAGTAGCAGCTATTTAGAATATTAAATTCTTTGATGCTGTGCTGGAAGCTGAATTTCTTGGCTAATGAGAATTGTTTGCTTTCTTTTTAATCACGCTTCATGCTTAGAACCAATTTCAAGTGTAACACATTTTTCTGTCAACAATATTTTTTTAAAAAACTACTTTTTTTTCTGGTGGTAAGTTAACCAAATATTTAGCCTACTCTATTGGCTTTCCTTGACTTTTCAAAATGAATATATTTATCTTCCTTATTATTGTGTCAAATACATCTTGAATGAACAGAATTACATTTCTTCTAAAATTCTGAAAATTCAGTGGACCATGTTAGCAATTTAGTCATTTGTCTTCCTTATTAAATAACATAAAGTGCTTCCCTAAAGCCCCAAGCTGTCCCCATCATCTCCACCCCATACTGGTCTCTCTCCCAAATAGTCAGCCTAAAAATGTAACACTTCCTTTTCAAAATAGGTATTTTCGAATTGTTTTAATAAGAGAAAAAAAAGATAGCAGAGGTTGATAAATTGGGGCTGGGAATGTATCATATAAGTTTACTGCATTATACAATGTAGGTTTATTGTGTAAACTAACTGTATTATAGAAAAGTATGAAAAAATTAAAACCACTAATCCCACCAAGAAAACCACTATTAAAATTATTATATTAATATTTCCTTCTAATCTATTTTCAATTTATATTACTTACGTAGAATAATTAGGATCCAACTATATAAACTTTTGTATCTTGCTTTTTCTTGTAAAATTATATAACAAACATTGAACATTTCTCCATATCTTTATTCTTCCAAAATTTGACTTTTGATGTTTATATTATATTCTGTCCTATGGACCACGAATGTTTTCATTTTTCCCATTGCCATAAACCATGATATGATTAAAAAAAAATCTTTGTTACATACATCTCTTTATCCTGTTTCCTTAGGATAAATTCCAAGAAGTTAAACTGATCAAAAACTATACACATTGATATATATTACCAAATTGTCCTCCTTAAAGATTTATCAGTTTACATTTAACTAGAGAGGATCCATTATCCCAAACCATAGACAACACTATTCTTATTCTGTTTCAACTTTGTCAACTGATGGGCTCTTTGCCTTATTCTACCTTTCTTTAATGGTGGCAGGTCCCATTTAGGAAGTGACTATGACGTGCCAAGTGGCTTACATGAATTATTTCATTTAAACCTCATAGTAATCTTATGAAGTACTTTTCTGTTCCCCTTTAACAAAGGAGAACACTAGGCTTAAAGAGCTATGAAGCCAATATCGAACTCAGGCAGGGTAATTCTAGAACTGCACCTCCAGCCACTTCACACTTATTACAAGTGTTATACCCAAGACACACTGGTATAAGTTTAATGACCATCTGTTCCTAGTCTTCATTTTTGGAAATGAGAGTTTCACAAAAATAGCCCTTTGTCCATTTTTCTATAAGGGGTTTTGCTTTCTTCCTTTCTTTTTTTTTTAGTAATTTGTAAGGTCTTTTAACATAGCAGATACATTAATACCTTTCGTCATATAAGTAATATTTGTCGCATTTGTATATCCTGACTTTTAATTTGGAAGGGTTTTGGCATACCAAAGTTTGCAATTTTCACATGATTAAATCAATCTTTCTTTTTGTGGTATGACTTTGGTATCACACCAAGAAAGACCTCCCACATCTAAGATTATCAATACTTCTATGATTTCTTTAAAAAAGAAATATTTTAAATATTTAATCAATCTTTTTTTTTCAAAAATGGTTCTCCATTGGGCTAACATAATTTAGTGAAAACCAAGTCCTTTCCTACAGATATGAAATGATACTTCTATCACAAACTAAATATATATATCTGTGTCAGTATCTGAAATTGTCCTATTCTTTCATTGATCAAATTAACTATTCTGGCATAAGTATAATGTTATTTAAACAGAGCATTTTTACAATATGTTTACTCTCTAAGTCATTTTTATTACTTTCTTTATCAGATTTTTCTTACCTATTCTGGCATATTTATTCTCTATGATGTCATTTTAACTATTAACAAAAAAATATTTAGATGTGGATTGGATGGCATTAAACCTATAGACTGGCAGAGACCACTGTTGATCTTTCTTCTTCCTTCTCTAAGAATACAGTGTTTCTCCATTTCTGTAACCTTTCATGCTTCCTAGGAGTGTGTGTGCATTAGGTTCTGCACTCATTGCCTTCCTGAGCTTATTCCAATGTCTATTACAGCTTTTGTTGTTCCTGTGACTGGGATTTCCCCTCCATTATATTTTCTGGAGAGTGTATTTGTTATACTCTTTGCATGCATGAAAGTTCGTAATGGTTTTGGAAAACCCCAAGTTAAACAGGTTTTTTTTTTATGACTAGGCTTCTCAGAGACCCTAAACTACTAAAATTCTCCAAGGAGAGAAATATATTGATACATCATTTTTCCAAACTTATTGACCAAGGGGACCCTTCTGAGAAAACTTCTGAACATCTCATGGAACTAGAATTTTAAGGATTGTGTCTAAGAATAAGATGAGTAACTCAATTTAAACCATTACTTCTGTATATTAACTTACCAGAAAAGATACTTTATTAAGCCTACAATTCCTTGTTTTAGCCATTGTCTTATACTTTACCATATACAAGGTTTTAAAACATAGTTCTTTCTGGGTGCTAGCCAACAATCTTGACCATGTACAACTGCCATATTTCAATAATTATTACTTCAAATTCTTTTCTTCCAAATTGCTTTTCCTTTATAGACTATTGCTATTCTACTGAGTTTATTTTTCCCAATGTATTTATCATCTCATTGCTTAAAAATTCCTATTTCATTTTTAGTAACATCTAGAAATGTGGTATGTATCCTATTAGTACAAGTCCTTTATATCTAAAATAGTCTGCTAGTCCTCTATAATTTTTACACATAAACATGGAAATGTCAATCTTTAGTAAAGTCAGATTATGAATAATCTTATTTTCAACATTTTTTGTTGTTGTCAGTACCAGCTGAGTATAAATCTGGCACAATTAATATGCATTCAACTTTTACTTGCTTTGCTAATGAAGGCAATATAACGCCCAAGCCTAAACTTACAATGAAAGTAACTACTCTGATGACACAGCTAGCCTTGCTAGTCTCCTGAGCACCAAGGTCAAGGAAATGAAATGAGACAAGGTACCTGCATACCTGCCAGTCAGGTGAAAATAATCCCTCAAAAACTAACCTCATTGTGCTACTTGTATGGCATGGTATGCATATATTAGATAAACAGCAAGATTTGATTAACTGGAACCTGTAGAACAGGGCTTCACTTGGGGTCACAAGCCCCATATGGAGACAGAAGAGGAGAAGGAAGCAGGAGGAGGGACAGTCAAGTTGACAAAGGAAGTGTCCCACAAATAAAAAACAGACAAACAGGTATGAATGGGTAAGAAAAACAAATTAATCTCTATGTGATGACATGAATATTTTATAGGCAGCTTAATGACAAACCCTACTACACTTATTTTATAAATAAATAAATTTAGCAAAGGAATGAGATATCCAAGGTCCAAATCAAATATTCTTATGTATTGACTTAAAAATTAGTCTCTTTCAATTTAGATTAATAAATGTAATCTAATGCAGCGGTCTCCAACCTTTTTGGCACCAGAGACTGATTTCATGAAGACAGTTTTTCCACGTACCGGGAGTGGGTAGAGGGGTGTGTGGTGCGGAGCTCAAGCAGTAATGCTCGGCCCGGTTCCTAGCAAGGCCACAGACCGGTACCGGATTGCAGCCCAGGGGTTGGGGACCGCAAATCTAATGAACCAAAGCAAATCATTACAAGGATCTTGACATTCACCCAGTAAATAAAAGCAATTTGCTTATGTCTTCTGATGGTATCAATTATGGAACTCTGAGCACACAGCTAAGAGTAATTATCAACTGCTTATAGGAGATCATTCCTTGGTGAAGCACTTATCACATGCCATGAACGCTGGAGGTGCTGAGGATGCAGCAGTGAACAACAGACCAAGTCCCTGCCCTCAAGGAGCCTGCAGCCTAGTGAGGTACAGAGGTGATAAACAAATTAACAAATAGATAACATAATGCTGGCAGTGATTAGGGCTATGAAAAAAAATAAATCAGGGTAAGAGGATGGAGTGTGACCTGGTGGAAAGATCTCGGAGGAGACACCACTTGAGTGGTCTCCTAGAGAAAGTGCAGGTGTCGTGTAGATACCTGTGGAAGAACATTCCAGACGGGGGCCTACAAGTACAGAGGCCCTGGGGGGAGTCTCCCAACCTCACCTCTGGAGTCACAGCCATAACCAGTGCAAAGAAATGAGTGAGTACCTGGTTTCTGGATCGAGGGAATCCACAAGGTTTTTATCAGCTAGTAATTTTTGCAAACTTTCATATAATTCCACATTTGTGTTCAACCTAGAAAAATTACAAATAAAAAAATTAAATTATTTCCTAATACCTTATTTTTAACTTTACATCAAAAGAATGGTATCAGTTATAGCATACACACTCCCAGAGGCCAAAAGTTAGAGTGGTTTTTTTAGTTCTTCATCTGGACCAGGAATAGTGTAACCATTCTTAAAAACTGAACTTTCCAGTACAGGGACAGGCAGCCTGTTAGAAAAAGTGTCAAGGTACTAACTGTTCCGGAAGGTGAACAGATAAATTTAAATCCACAGTCAACAGTTGGGGCAGGAAGAGCAGACAGGGAAGAGGGGAGGGGAGGAATACAGTTACTGGTGATCTGAGAGCTAGCTCCCTTTGTCAAATGCCAATGGCCATTTGTGTGGTTTTTTTAATAAAAGGAAAGGAGTGAAGACGGGAGGGAGGACGAACAAACACAAAGATTTTCCAGTCCTGAACTCAGCACCCCAGCGCACGGGCTGGCTGTGCTCACGTGGGTGAGAGTGGTGGCCCACGCCATCAAGGAGAGCTCAGGACACAGCTTTGGAGCCACATGCCCAGGATGCAAGACTGGCCCTGCTGCTACTGCCCCAGGACCCTGGACAAGTGATTTAGACGTTAGGTTGCCGTGAGGATTAAATGAGCCACAGCAACTGGTAGACGGTGGTGCCGGCCTGTCCTTAGCCAAAGCTGGGGAGCACAGGGCTCACGGCTGAGCACTGGCCTCAGCCAGATCCCGGGATCCCTGGCAGGAATCCAGTTCTTCCTCAAAAGATGCCGAAAAGCCCTGGAACTCGGAGCCAAACAGTTAGCTGGGTTTAGATACGATCCATCCTTGGCCTGCTGGACCCTCAGGGAGGGACAAGGTTATAAGAAGTATCCACCAGTTCCTCCTAGTCAGGAACTCAAGTATGGTCCGGTTCCCCAGTTCACAATCAAAAAGCTGAAGTTTTATATAAATCAAAGGGTTTCTGTTGCCTCTGTTCTCAGGGGCCTTCTAGAACACCAAGGGAACTGAAGTAGTCACCACCAATCAAAAAACACTCACCAAGAAGGGCCAGGCTGCCAGGCATGGATCCCAGGAGTCAGGGAGAAAGTGAGCATGGTACCCGCCTCCTCCCGCCCTGCTCGCCCAGGGAGCCTCACCGCGGCAGCAGGACGGCAGCTTAGAGGTGGCCCGCAGTGCTCCCACTCCAGGAACGTGAGCACATCTCCCACTACGTTTTATCTTGGAAGACTCTGAGATAAAGTCTGTACTTCAGTTTACATTTGGCATTAATTCTCAACAACTGCACCTAATTTTAGGCTTTTTTTCTACTACC
Organism: Avahi laniger; assembly: GCA_963575035.1. Taxonomy (NCBI): domain Eukaryota; kingdom Metazoa; phylum Chordata; class Mammalia; order Primates; family Indriidae; genus Avahi; species Avahi laniger. Next base: position 8,759 of record CAUYSK010022789.1, read on the forward strand.
ACTGGAAAATAAATCAATTTTCCATGTGTACCTAAAATGATCCTGGCTTTTCAAACATGAACTGGACAAGTTAGTTAAGGTATGATCCGGTTAGACAGAAGCAAAACATGTGCCACAGTGCTTAGAGGAAACAGAGCAGAGCTTAGGGGAGGCTGTGCACGCTGGCTTAGGACTTGACTTTCAATAGACTGAAACGCTCTTCATGGAGAGTGAAGATCACAGACGCTCCTGACACCACATCACTACCAGTTGCGGTTCCCTGCTGTCTTCCCACAAAATCAAGAGTGCTCATCATTGGACCTGCACCTAAATTTGGCAGGGCACAGTGCTCAAAGCACGGCCACTCTGACTCGCTCTTTCTCCCAAGGGGTCCCCAGGTCCAGCACCTCCAGCTTGCCCAGTGTCTGCACTGTGAAAAGAGTTTTATTCCTTTCCTCAAGCTGACTTTCAATGACTATGGGAAAAGTCACACGGATTGTGCCAAAGTGAGCAAATGCTGCTCAACCCAGGGAAAAGCAGCAGCTGGAAGATCCTGCCCGTCTTCCAGGAAGCCACATCTAAGTAGAGAAGGCCAGCACCCTGCTCCTCGTCCAACTTCCGGTGTCTGAAATAGTCTTGCCCACAGTAAATCCCTGCCAGGCAAGCCTGGGCTCTCCCCAGCTCTCCATTCTGCCTGGCATGGTGCCATGCACCTAAGTGCTTTGGAACATAGCACTGCCCACCGTTAAAGTTATTTCAATAAGCATTATGGAGCTCTCATAAACGGCTTAAAAACATTTACATTTACCTCAGAATGACTTTAAAATACCTCACTCCATCATAGCCTCAGCCAGCAGCCTGCCTTGGGCCTCCCACAGGGTTTTATGGTCTCCCCAGACTCTCCTAATCCCAACTCACAGGGACTGCACGGGCACTGTGTGCGTGTACCTCGCCCTGTGGCCCACAGCCATTAGAGCAATGGCAATTTAATCAAGCGATAATCTACTTACTCCAGCTTGCTACTAACATGAAAAAGCCCTCCCTTAAGGTAAACAATAATGACCATAACAGGGACACCGGGTGTTTGCTAGGTGCCTGACGCTATATGATCCCTTTGCATTTGCCTCATTTAATCCACACAGTGACCCTAAGACACAGCGTTAACTTATCACCCCATTTACAGACAAGGAACAGACAGAGAACAATAAATGTCTAGCCCCAGGCCCCAGTGGTCATGGCCTGCCCCTCAGCCCTCCCTCCGCTCACACCCCAGCTCCCACCCTGCTGGGAGCACTATGGACAAAACTGCCACGGCACAAGTCCGTGAAATCATGTCACCCAACCTGGAACGGAGGGAACGGCACATACTTCTCTACCATGGTGCCAATACTTCTACAAGCTTCTTCCGCCGCCTCTCTGAATGCTGGCTCAGGGTGAGCAATTTTCACAAAATCAGCCTAATAAAGGGGAAAGACAAAAACCAAAAGGGAATTTGATGGAAAGCTTTCTCCAGGATCTGAGGGCAAAAATGAAAACCTGTGTTTTAAAATGTACCATTTGGCTTGACCTACGCATTTCCATTACTGAATTTTCCCTACGTGAGAAAGGCAAAGAAGCTTCTTTCTGAGCATTTATTGATTCTGTTACTCCTTAAAACCAAGTTTGTCTCATTCCAAAGAAAATACTTTTACTAACTTTATTTCAGAAAAGTTTTTCTCCTTCAAATATAAACACCAAGCATATTCAGTTCAAAACAGCAGACACTGGTTTCAAATATTCTAAAACCTTCTAACTAAAATTCTTTGCGATATGGGTCTCACATGTTAATTTAACCTGACTCCAGACAACAATTCTTAGAGGCTATTTTTTAAAATTGACACATAGTATAGTTTCAAAACTGACTTAACTACATTCTAGTCTTTGTGCAGAAAACAAAGGCACATTCTCTTTATAGCCCTTTTAATAAAATACGAATTCACAGTCCCTATATAACATGGTACGCAACTACTACTGCTGCTACATTAACCATCACAATTAAACTGAGAATTATTTTTTTAAAGATGAAATCATATAAAATTAGATTTTAGTTTACATGTGCACTACATTGGAAAAGAAAAATGCAGGGGAACTATGAAATACTGTTTATTTTCTTTATTCTTCAAGAAGACATGTATGACTAATATGAAATAAAATCACCACAAGATAAAATTTTCTAATTTTATTATCAAATAATTTTTAATACAAAAACATTTAAATCCAGTTTGATACATTTGTAACAACAGGTAATAATAATATGACATTAGTACTAAAGAACCTGAAAAATGATCTACGTAAAATTTACATTTTTTGTAAATTACTAATCTACATGTTGCAGAATTTATGTTCAACGTGAAAATTCAAAACACTAGCATACATTTTAAAAACTAATTTGTAATAGTGATGATGAAAAAAGTTCCATTACATAACAACTGTATTTAAAAAGGAAAAAGAAAGCAAAACAGAATGACTATTTGGTGAGAAATAGTTTATACAACTATTGCCTTATAATGGTGCTGATCTTACTTGCAGGCAATATCTTAAAAATTCAAAAAGGAAGAAGGTTCTTTGAATTTCTTTACCCAGAAAGTTACATATTTAAATTGCATTACAGTTTTTTTTTAAGTTTTTAGAGTAAGATACTACTATACATCATAAATATAAAAACTTTAAAATAAGGACAAGATATAGGGCGGAGAAGTTAAACTCTCTTAGTGAAGAGCAAAAGCAAAAATGTGGGGGGAAAAAAGTCCTGGAACACTGTTTAGTTAAGACAAAGACTAAGAAAACACACACACTGAATTCTGGGACTTCTGACTGCCAAAGCCAATGCAGACATCCCTCTGTACCTGTCAAGCAGTGGTCCCAGGACTTCCCTGGGGATACTGAAATGTGAGGATGCTCAAGTCCCTGATATAAAATAGGGCAATATTTACATATAACCTATGAATACTTTAAATCATCTCTGATTACTTATAATACCTAATACAATGTAAATGTTATATAAATAGTCGTTAGATTGTATTGTTTAGGACTAATGAAAAAGTCTGTGCACACTCAGTACAGACGTTTTTTTTTTCCCCAAATATTTTTGATCTGAGGTTGGTGCAGAATTCTGGATATGGAGGCTGACCGTACTTGATTATTCCCAAGTGACCTTACTGATGTACATTTTCCTTTCAGATCTCAATGACACAATCAGGGAGAGGAGGTGCGAGATCTTTCTTTTGGCAGTGCATGGCCATAGTTGCTTCATCACCCAAAAAAAATCTCCTCTGTACTTACTGGAAAGACAGAACACAGGTACAGTAAAACAGAACTGACCACCCAGAGCCTGCGATTTCACTGACAGGGAAAACCCTTTAAAATAAGACACCTATCAGTTTCCTTAAAACTGGGAAGCTTATGGTGATCATCTGTAAGGTGTTACTGTTCAACTCAAAAGAAATTTTCTGCAAAAGCAGAAAGAACAAAAATAGGGAAGGGTTAATGCTTGGTGAAAGAAGTCAAGTCTCAAAAGGGATACATGATTCTATTTCCATGACACTCTAGAAAAGACAAAACTAATAATATGACATTAGTACATGCCTATTAGTATATAGGCATGGAGAACTGATTAGTGTGGTCAGAGGAGAGGGCTGGTGTGACTAGAAACAGAGCTTTTTTGAGGTGATGGAACAGCTCTGTATCCTGATTGTGGCAGTGGTTATACAAATTCATACATGAGTCAAAGTTCACAGAACTGTACTACCCCCCCCCAAAGAAGTCAATTTTATTGTACGATAATTTTGAAAATACGTAAATACTTATTTTAAAAGATGGGGAGGCTAACTTTCCAACTTCTCCAGGTAAAGGTTCGTCTGACCCAAGTAGCCAGCCCTGGAATGGTAAGAGCTGGAACTCGACAGCCACACTGCCTAGACCTCAAGCCCAGCTGCACCACACACTGGCTATGTGACATCCAGCATGTCACACACCCCCCCTCCTCCCAGGACCTTCCTTCCCTCATCTGAAAATGGAGATATGCTGAGGTTACCTCAGCGCATCCAGGGAAACCTCTTACCAGGGCCCATGGCCTAGTAAGATCTAAAAAGAGAGTTAACACCAGAATATAAACTCCGTGAAGTCAGAGACTGGGTCTCTTTTATCCATGACTGTAGTCTCGGTGCTTAGATAGCATCTAGTGTATAGCAGCCGCTCAACATTGAATGAATGTGAGGAAAAATATAGTTCAATACCACACAGACAGGATCGTGACTGATCAGTATTTTGGATTATGTGCATTACTAATTGTCCACATAATCCATCATTGTTACGAGCAATCAAGAGTTAGCTCTTTGGGGCTGACAGAAAATCATGCTATCTTAGCAATGGGCTTCTTGGTGAAGAAATCCAGGTATACTTCTATTTCAACTTCAAAATGTTTTTTAAAAAATCTTTAATACAATCAGTTTGATGTCAAAACTTTGTTTTTAATCAGAAAAGGCATTCCTGAAAAGGTTTATGAAAACTGGTTTCACTCCTTTTATGAAAAAGAAGAATTGTGTTGTAAATGTACACATAGAATGTTCTATTAGAATTTTGTTAGAAGCTTTCATAAATGAAGAACCTTTGTCAAACAAAGAATCTTTGCTGTATTACTAATCCTCTATTTCATATTACGTGTATTTTATTAAATATACATATTAAAGTATAAGTTCTAAATGTCACCTTTCCTGTATATGTTTCCCATTCTTAATGACATACTTCATCATAACCAATGATACCCAACAGATCTCAAATAGGTTCTTTTTTTTTTTTTTTTTTTTTGACACAGAGTCTCTCACTCTTTTGCCTGGGCTAGCGTGCCGTGGCATCAGCCTAGCTCACAGCAACCTCAAACTCCTGGGCTCAAGTCATCCTTCTGCCTCAGCCTCCCGAGTAGCTGGGACTACAGGCATGCGCCACCATGCCCAGCTAATTTTTTCTATATATTTTTAGTTGTCCGATTAATTTCTTTCTATTTTTAGTAGAGACAGAATCTCGCTCTTGCTCAGGCTGGTCTCGAACTCCTGAGCTCAAACAATCCGCCCGCCTCGGCCTCCCAGAGTGCTAGGATTACAGGCGTGAGCCACCGGGCCGGCCTCTCATATCTTTTTTGAAAAATAATGTTAAGATTCTATCATAGAATGTCTGAAATATTAAGAATGTTTTCAGTCAAGAAATTTTGCTCTGGGAAATAGATATTAAAAATCATTTATTTACCTTTAGAATTACTCTAAAATTTGTATTGATCAGTGCATATTTGTGGTAGATGTCAAAGGCAAGGTTAATAAACATTGTGATTATGTCCACTAAAATACATTTTTGAAGTAAAAACTCTTTCATAACTAACTCTTCCTTCCTGGTTTTATTCAAAACTACTGGACAGGTAGTTGGTTTCTGAGTTGTGACAGACCTGGATAGTGCCACCAAGATAAAGTAAGAGCCCTTAAATTGTTGACTTCAAATTTTATTGGAAAAGTCACTTAACAATTACTAAATCATTAGTACAGAGTTTAAAACAGAAGCTCTAAAACATCTTACACAGCATTTAAAGATTTAACAAAGTGTCCTGGCTGGACAGAATTTTTGCCACGTAGGTTAAGACATCATAAGATGCCTTCAAAGCCTAAGGTAAGGCTGAGAGAATTGATGTATGGATAGTAATTAGGTCTAAGGAAAGTGTAGAGCCTGGTGAAAGAAGTTATTGCTTCTATTCTGGAACAGAAATGAAGAATTGATTATTATGCAACAACAGACTATGCTTACTAAAATATAAAGTAAAGCTGAATCAACTGTATCTCTTGAATTTACCGACAAACACATGAGCTACATTGGAATAAAATAGTGCCTTTTAAAAAGCCATGTAGCAGCACATAGTAAGGGATTGAATCCCTGGGCATTCCAACTTGAATTCCTTTCTAACTATGATAGCAAAGCCATCAAGGAGATGAAAAATATAATATCTGAAGTTAATTGAATCATTGCCAAAAAAAAGAAGAGTGCAAATGATGATTTTGCACTATGGACAATATTATTTCTAAGGTCCAATTCATCTCTAAATTTCTATGAAATGCTAATTTTTAGAATCCAGAACAATTAAAAATATCACATTAGGATATATAATAGCAAATCACTTTAAGGAAGTTTGTAATTAAGAGCCTAGTGTAGAAGTCATGGAATCCAAGGGAGGAGTTTCAAACTAGAAAAAATCATCAAGATGATCTCTTTCTATTACTTGCCATTGTTATTTTTTTCAGTAAAAATTTTGTTATTTACCTGTCCCTTCTTTAGTCCTCACATCTCTTGTTAACGGATTATTTTGGCATTGAAGTATTTTTAGAAAATCAAAAGCACACCCTAATGATGGCTATTGTTCAAACATAAAGTCAAAAAACATACACCTCTTTGTATCATCTTTTTAAAAATCTCATTTCCTAATCTATCAGCTGAGGAGAAACACCATGGAAGCTACTCCTCAACTATGAAGTTCCACCAACATTTTTCATGATTCTTTGCATGTTTCATGATGTTCAATCTTCAAGGATGTCCTCAAGACCCATTTAAATAAATGAAATTAATTGTAGCATATTTCAGAACAACTTGGGTCTGGTTATTTTCAAGTATCTCTACTGTTGAAAGGGGAATTTAGGGGAAGGGATTCAGAATTTTGAAATGTAATGTCAACAATAACAAAAAAAAGGAAATTTAGCTAAGATTGCTCCCTGTCCATTAAATTAATAAACTTCTTATACCTGCTACCCAAGATATATCCTAGTCAGCCATACCCAGCTAAGTCTCATCAGGTATTTATGACCACATAGATAATACATTCATGGAAGACATTATCTTCGACATCATGAGGAATTACCCAATAATACATTTAAACTGTCTTTCCAGATTGGTTATGGAATTTTATATGTTCTACATCTTCATTCCTCCGTTCCTCCATTCCTCCAATATTTAGCTCAGTATTGTGAATCCCCAAAAATAATGCTGGTAAGAGTAATTTTCTTATATAAGATAGGAAATCTTTGATGTTGTGGTTGTTATATCTCTGAGTCTTAAGGAAAGGAAGAAAATAAAGTTGTGCAAATAACACGCATCTCTCTGTCTTTCTTATATAACACTGCCCTAAGAGTCGATACAATAACCACAAATTTTATTACTAATATTTCTTCCCTGACTCCAGGATAAAGTCTGAAACTTTGTAACACCTCATTCACACATTCAGCCTACCTTTCCGGTGATACCTCCCTCTCCTCTTCCCATATGTCTACTTGTAACTGTTCAGATTAAAAATCACAAACAATGTGATCTGAAATTTTATAGGAAAGAATAAGTATGATCTTTGTGGGTGGAGACAAGTTTAGAATACATCTGTAAAAGGATATAATTTGCCTAAAACCAGTTCTAAAAGAAGAGACAAAGAAGCAGCACTCTACTTAAAAAATTGTACACACACAAGGGTGAGAAGATAAATGGATAAATACTGATGATTCCCCTGAAAATTACCCCCAGGTGGTAAATATGAACTGGGCCCTGGGCAGGAAGGGGGAAGATTACCTTTGTTCTATGATATTTGATTATAAAAATAAAATTACTTACCACCGCACCTCAAAAAAAAAAAAAATCTGAGATCCAAGCCATCCACATTAGACTTTTAAAATCTGAAAAAAAGTTTGCTGTTTATTATTTTCCATTTAGCATTTATTCTATAGCATAAAAAAATATTTTCAAAGCTAGAAATTTCAAAGGCTTGTCAATTTTATCATGGATTTTGTTTTCAAAATCTTGAAAGAAAGTGAAATAGCTATCCATACACTGAATTATCTACTCTCACAAACCAACAATCTTAGATCCATTTTTTAATCCATCTCCATATACTTCCCTCCATTGTCAAAGGAAAAATTCCATCACTTCTTCACAAGGTAGATACTTCCATCTGTACTGTATCCTTCATGCTTTCCCACTTACTTGGGTATCGCATGCCACCAATTATTCTCCTTCTGTCATTTGCTTTTCAACTGTTTACGCCCACTGAGCCATACTCCTTAGTACATTAACATACTTTTCTCCACAAAGGAAAAAAAAAAAAACCAGCTAGACTTACCAGACCTCTATGGCACATAGCACCTAACAGCAACAGAATACACATTCATCTCAAGTGCATATGTAACATTCTCCAGGATGGACCATATGTTGGGCCACAAAACAACTCTCATTAAATACAAAAAGACTGAGATCATACAATGTATCTTCTCTAAGCACAATGGAATGAAGCTAGAAAACAATAACAGAAGGATAACAAATATGTGACTATTAACCAACACACTCTTAAGTAATAAATGATTAAAGAATAAAATACAAAGGAAGTTAGAAAATGCTTTGAGAAGACAAAATAAAAACACAAGATACCAAAGATTGAAAGCTTTCCCCCTTAAATCAGGAATAACAGAAGGATGCCCATTCTCACCACTTTTATTCCACATTGTACTAGAGGTTCTAGCCAGGGCAATTAGACAAGAAAAAAAAAGACATCATATTAGAAAGAAAGATTGATGGTAGTTACTAATTAGCGGTTCTTTATATTATCTTGTTTTGTTTTCACTCATCATTATGTTTGGGAGACTCTTGCATGATGATATTTATAGATATCATTCATGCAATTTCACTGCAATAAAATGAAAATAAATATTATTTTATTTATCGATTTTAGTGTTGGAAACATTATTATTGTTTCCAATTATTTGCTATTACAGAACAATGTTGCTATAAATATTCCTATACATAGGGCCCATGCAAAAGATTTATCAAGATATTTAGGTAAGAGTCAAATTGCTGAGTCATAAGGTATGCACATAACCAAACTTAGTATGTAATAGAAAATTGATTTTCAAAATGTGTTAAAGTAATTTATATTTCTATTAGCAGTATGTTAGGAAAAGATAATGCTGTCATGACTTATGCCAATCAGGAGGATGTGAAATGGCATCACATTGGGGTTTTAGTTTGCATTTTCTTTTTTTCCTAACAAGGTTGAGTGTCTTTTTTTAAATATGAGGTCCATTCATGTTTCTTCTTCTGTGGAATGTATATAACTTTTGACAATGATGTTATTAACTTATTTGTTTTTTCTTATTGATGCATGCGTAGGTATTTTTACATATTCATTATACTAATACTTTGCCAGTTATATTTATTATAAATACTGCTTTCCAACATCTTACTTGTTTTTTTACCCATTTTCAGGTTTTTTTTTTTAGTTTAAAATTTTAAAAGTTTTAATATTTTCAAATCTCTCTGTTTTTCTGTTTGGTTTGTACTTTTTTTCTGCCTTAAGAAATCATTCATTACAATCATGAAGATATTTTCTTATAAAAGTTTTCAAGTTTTTGCATTTCACACTGAATACCAGTCCATCTGGAACTTATTTCTGTTTATAGCGAGAAATGGGAATTCATTTCATTTTTCCACACAAATAATCTATTATTATCTAAATTTTATGGAATAGTCTATTCTTTCCCAGCTGATCAAAGAGACTTCTGATATACCGTTTGGGCTCTCCTAATTCTGTTCCATTAATTTCTTTGTCTATCCCTTCACTATTACCACACTTTTGAATTTGCTATAGCTTTAAGTATGTCTTAATTCCAGTTCTACCTGGTCCTTCTTTAAGAGAAGTTGGTTTTTTGACCTTCTATATAAATTCTAGAATAATTTTCTAAATTCCATGAAAAATCGTTTTGGGATTTTGACTAGAATTTTTTTTTCGAATCTATACATCAATACAGAGACTTTCAGCATCCTCTTGTTTATGAATAAGGGTGTCTCTCCATTTTTTTAAAATTTCAGAATATTAGGTGGGTATAAAACATTTTGGTTACATGATTTGCTTTTGTGCAGTTTGAGCCAAAATTACATGATATCATGCATTATACCCATTAGGTGTATTTACCGGTCCCCTTCTCCCCCTTCCACCTGCTTGGTTTCCATTGATTTTTAATAATATATGTACATGTGGATGTTGATCAATTAGTTCCAGCTTCATAGTGAGTACATGTGGTGCTTGTTTTTCCATTCTTGTGATACTTCACTCAGAATTATGGTCTCCAGTTCCATCCAGGTTAACATAAGGGGTATTAATTCACCACTTTTTATGGTTAAGTAGTACTCCATGGTATACATATATCATATTTTATTAATCCACTCATGTATTGATGGGCACTTAGGTTGATTCCACATCTTTGCGATTGTGAATTGTGCTGTAATAAACATTTGAATGCTGAGTCTCTCCATTGAGATCCTCTTTCACATTCTCCAATGACATATTATAATTTTCTCCAAAGAAGAGATATATTTCTAGGAATCTTATTTTTCTGTTGTTAGTGAAAATATTTAATTTAATATTTAATTGCCTATTTTTATTCTGTTGGTACTGGTTTAAGAAAAAAAACAATTGGCTTTGTAACTCATATCTGGAAACCTTGCAAACCTCTGTTATGTTTTCTAATGATTTATACATAGAATGAGGTTTTCTAGTAGACTGTCATATTATCAGTGGATAATGACTGCTTGTTGTTTCCTTTCAAATTCTTTTCCTTTTTTTTTTTTTCTCTCATTGGTTGCATTTGTGCCCTAGGGCTGCCATAACAAATTAATGCAAACTTAAGACAATAGATATTTATTCTTTCACAGCCAGAAGGCCAGAAATCTAAAACTGAGGTGTTGGCACATTCATGCTCCCATCAAAAGATCTAGGAGAGAATCTTTCATTTCTTCTTCCATCTCTGGTGGCTCCTGCCGTTCATTGGCTAGTGGCAGCATAACTCTAATCTCTGCCTCTGTCTTCACATGGCCTTCTCTCTGTGTTTCTCTGTGTCCAAATCACCTTCTCCTTTCTCTAGTAAAGACACCAGTCATCATATTTTGGGCCCACCCTAAATCCAGAGTAATCTCATCTGGAGATCCTTAACTAATTACATCTGCAAAGATTCTGTTTCCAAATTAAGGTCATATTCTAAGGATCCAGTTGGACACAAGCCTCTTGGAGTGGGGCATAGATTCAACCTGCTATATTGGTGTTGATATGACCACCAATATAATGCTTAGTATACATCCTTATTGCTGACTTTTGAATGAATAATTTTAACAACTCACCATCACATATGATATTTTGCTGTAGCTGTTGTAGATGTTCTTTATCAAGCCAAGGACATTTTCTTCACCTTCTAGCTTGCTAAAGTGTTTTCTTTAATCAGTTATGCTTATTAAATTTTATCAAATAGTTTTTTGAATCTATTGAGAATATATGTTTTTTTCTTCTTTAATCTATTACTTACTAAATTGCCATAATCAATTGTCTGATATTGAACCAAATAAATTTGCATTCCTGTAATTAAATTCAATTATTTTATACTAGAATAAAAATGAATTTGACACTGGACCTTATTTCCTCAAACTGTTTTACTTTTATTAAATGTTTGGTAGAGCTGAATGGCCTTGATCCTTTCTTTCTGAAAAAATGTTAAAATACTAATTCAAATGATTAATAATAATAATTGGATCTTTCCTTTTTTAATTTATCTTTTTTCTAGGAATTCAATCTAACATTTAGTTTTGTTGATCCTCTCTATCGCAGGCTTGCTTTTCAGTCTTTTTGCATGTTTTTGTATTTCCTTTTTTCCACCTCCTTTGAATTTATTTTGTTCTTTTGTTACTCACACAATTCCAATCAAATTTTAGCTCTTAAGCATGTAAATTCCTCTCTAAATATAGCTTAGCTACATCTCCCAAGTTTCGATAGGTAATTACTTATGGCTCAGTTTTAAGAATCTTCTTACTTTCACTAAGATTATTATCATTAATTTTTTAGTTCACCAATTAGTGAACTTTTAATTCAATTTAGTTAACTACTAACCTGAAGCCTAGTCCTAGATCAACTAAAAACTGAAGCTTTTCTCAAAGAACACTAGTTTCAAGACACTGAATTGCTCACTGGAGTTAGAACAATGTTTGGAGATAAGTTAATGTAGAAATCTTCAAATTAGTATTTGCAGACAGTCCAAAGACATTCTTTTGAGAATTAAGATCCTCTCCCCTCGTTTCAGTAATCCTGAGGGCTGCAAAGAGTAAAGTTCTGCACAAAATAATCTTCACAAGGCACAAGATACATATAACTTGCATACAATCTGTTCCATAGCAGCCAGTATCATGTTTATCTCTTCCTGGAATTCTTTTACATATATATATAATACACACATGCACACATACACACACATATACATGTATATATAAGATATGTTATCATACAGAAAAATATATTATGTAAGTATAATGCAAGAGTATATTTATAATTATATAGTATAAACATAATCTTGTGTGCATATGTATTATATATATGTAATAACCTTTCTACTGTATCATCTCTGTCTTCTGATTTTTGCTTATTTTTTCTCTGTGCTGAATTCAAGAAAAGTTTTTCAAATTGCTCTTTCAATTTATTAATTCTCTTTATGTCAAAACTGCTGTTTAATTTCATAGAGTTTTTAAATCAGTTGTTAAATTTTTTATTTACAGTATTTCTATTTTTTTCAAATTATCCTAATCAATTTTAATATGCTCTTGACATCTTTTAAAATATCCTTTTTTATTTCATGTCTCAGCCTTGGTTTTCCCAGAAAGCTGAGGTTGAGACAAGGGGTTGCTTGCAGCTAAAGTGATTTGATCAAGTCATTCCAAGAAATAGAAATAGGTTACCAGGAAAAGAGAAAACAGGAAAACAGGAAAAAAAATCAATGTCAAGTTGTTTTCTCAAGCTGGTCATTATTATGGAAAATTGGAGTATGATCCTTCCAGGACTATCTTAGGAGCTGTGTAGAATAAGCTTTAGGATCATTTACCTGAGGGATTATAGAGGGAGACATTAATCCACTAGTTCCTATTTCTTCTTTTTTTCAAGGGATGTTAATTCCCTATATTTTTAGGTTGAGTATGAAAGAGTGAGTGTTAGGCAGTGGAAGCTTTTAGGAGAAATAGTGTTTCCTGCTGTGTACAAGAGAGTCTCTAAACCTGATAACATTAGTGTTCTGTTAAAAGGCTCATTTCAGGCAAGACTGGAATGACTGAGGAAAGAGGCTGACCAACATTCATTTGACAAGTCCTCTGTTCAGTCTGTTAGTCGAGAAATTTCTCTACCATGGATGCTCTCTGGTGGATATTAACAGGAAACCCAAAGATTTGCACACTTTTACCCACTCACATGGGTTCATTCTCATATCTATTTCTCAAACTCCCTTGTCCCCAATCTTCTGTTGTCATTTCTTCCAAACCTCTGCTAAACCGGTTAAGCCATTTTCCATTGCCTAGGAGTCCAAGTTTATTTGCAACTCAGGCTTTTTTTCCTTCATATAAAGCAAATTGCCAAATGCACTATTTACAGTTCTTCCCACTTAGGGGAATTTATTTTTGTCATAGTCCTTCAGGCATCATAAGCTAGGGATGTAGTCATACTGCAATGCACCGGCAGACCACTGACAGCTGACATCAATGTATTAGGCCAATCCACTTTTGAACCCAAATTGGATTTTCCACTTGCTGTCCATTGGTGTTGTGGAATGCCTGCCCTCCTCACAAGGGCATAGGTGTAAAAGGAAGGAGAGTCATTGATACAACAGAAGTGGGTGACAAAACAGGCTTGTTGCACTTAGTGCAACTTATTTGTGCTCTTTGGACCTTCTTGGTCCTAATCTTGAAAGTACAAATAATTTCTACTATATGATGAGTATTTACTTCACCCAGTTGACTTAAGGATTCAATGAATCTAATAAGACCCAGTTCATGTCCCGTTTTGGTGAAATGATCGGTTGGTATCCCATGATCAGCTTTCAAGAGTAGGGACAGTAGCACGCAAGAAGCTGCTTTCAAATAGTTAGCAGTCCTCTGCTACAGAGTATTTTTTTTTTCTTCAGAAACCTAGTGGTCCATACTGTGACCTTTCTATTGGCGTTTGCTAAAGATTCCAAATACAACATTATCCACCACAGTTATTCCTAGCGCTGTTATATCTGCTCTGTTATGTGACCTAATCAGCAGGACAACTTGCAGCCCAACCTGGTCCTGCTACAGTTTTCTTTTTCTCTTGGCCCGATTCAGAAGTCACCCTATAAATAGGTCAGCACAATATTCCCAAAGACAGTGCCTCTAAAATCCAAACAGGATTTTATATCTTGACTCTAAAATCCAGTTTCACCAAGGATTGTCTGGCTAAAAGTTTCAACAACCTGTTCTTTATTTGGAAGAAATTTTCTGACACACTACAGACCAGTAAATCCCTAAAAGTTTCAGTGATGTGTCAGGCCCTGGATCTCTGTGGCATACATCTTTCTTATTAGACCATTTAGAGTATATGTCCCTTCCTGATCTCCAG
>CAUYSK010022791.1:0-24911 GCA_963575035.1 Avahi laniger
AGTGCATATATAAGAATTACATCTATTAGATATTGGGCAGGGGGGAGGGGGGAGGAGGGAGGAGGGGATGGGTATATGTGTACACAGAGAGTGCAATGTGCACCACGCAATGGGATGGACATATTTGAAACCTGGACTGAGGGGCGGAGGGTGGGCAAGGGCAACACACGTAACCTAAACATCTGTACCGTCATATTATGCTGAAATAAAAATAAATAAATAAATAAATAAATAAAAGAAACGGCCTTGCTAAGCAGAACCGGATCCCAGCCGGTGGCCAGCCCCTGTCTCAGCAGGTGGGAAGACCCCGCACCCAGGAGCTTCCTCCTCTACTCCTGAAATGGTCGGTCCATCTCTGGCCAGAAGTCTTGTCCTGAGCCTGGGACTGTGGGGGTATGAGAGGAGCAGGGGGGTGACAAGGGGGTCAGGCCTGCTGGGTTGACACAGAGAATGGGCTCCAGAAATGGGGGTCTGGTCACCCTGCAGACTCTCCTGAGTCTGACTGTGGATTCATGGCCAACAAGACGCCACGACCGTGGGAAAAGGCACCTGCGGGGGCCTGAACAGCCAGCTGTACACAGGCGAGGTCTGCTGGAGCCCTGTGGTTGCCCAGAGTTGCTGGCAGATCGGCTTGTCCTAACCCAGCGCGTCTGAAATCCTGGGTGTGATGCACCTGCTCCGTATTTGTGCTAAAATGTGTTATAATGAACACGTGGCTATGCAAAGAAGGATGCTCATCCTTATTTCACCTAAACTCTCCTCTGCTGCTCTGCCATTGTGGCCACATTATTACGGGTAACTGTGAGTCTCCCCAGTAGGCAGGGACCCGAGAGCAGGGACTGCCTCCCCACTTTGCCTTTGGGCTTCTCTGAGGACAGGTGTTCTATCTTCTTTCTTCCCTCCCTTCGCCTCCTCTTCCTTCTTATTCTTCTTTTTAATGTGATTTTATATATCTTTTTACAGAAGCATAATTACACATGTGGAAAGGCGCACCTGTCAGGAACCGAACATACCCACGTAACCAGTGCACAGATCAAGGAGCAAAACACCATCAGCATTCCGCAGAGGTCCTTTTTCCTTTTCATTCCCTGCCTCCAGCCCAGGGCCCAATTTAAAGAAAAAGATTCAAGATACTGGCATAGTTTCAAAGTATCTCTCCAGAAGATACTTATTGATTACAAGGCAAAGATATTAACTTTTCAGTAAAGAAACCTGTTAGACCTCACCTTTAACCCCGTGATCAAGGGGACATTAGCAGTGACAAGACGCATCCACGTCACGGACATTCTGACGTGGTGCGCTGAGAAGTCCCCTCTGTGGCATCCTTCCCCAAAATGCGTGCGCTCAGTTGAATGTGAGAAAACATCAGAATAACTGCAATTGAGGGACATTCTACGAAATAACTGATCAGTACCCTTTAAAAGCAGAAAGGTCACGAAAGACAAAGACAAACTGAGGAAGTGTCACAGAGCGGAAGAGACTAAAAAGACATGAAACCTCAATGCGATGTGGGGACCTAGACTGGATTCTGGACCAGAAAAAGGACAGTAGTGGGAAAACCGGGGAACTTTAAATAAAGTCTGTAAAATGTTAATAGTAGTATATTAGGGTTAATTTCCTGGGTTTGATAGTTGTACCGTGGCTATTGCATAAGATGCTGCCATTAGGAGGTGTTGGATGGAAGGTATGTGGGAACTCTCTGTACTACGTTTGCAACTTTTCTGTAAGCCTAGAATTATGTCAAAACAAAAATAAAAATAAAAAGTCTAGCTGGGTGTGGTGGTGCACACCTGTGGTCCCAGCTACTCGTGAGGCCGAGGCGGGAGGATTGGTTGAGCCCAGGAGTTTGAGGCTGCAGAGTGCTACGATTGGGCCTGTGAAGAGCCACTGCACCCCAGCCCGGGCAACACAGTGGGACTTCACCTCTAAATAAGTAAATAAATAAATAAAATTTAAAAAGCATAAATCTCAGGTCTAGTATGTCCCCAAGAGGTTTGGTTGAACTAATAGTGTAAGTATAAAACACATACACAACATTTAAGGAAAAAACTATAAGGCCAAGACAATAGCTGAAACTGTAACTAATAATTCTTGCAGACAGCTGCCCAAGACCTAAGGTTTGTAGGGTACCTGTCTTCAGAGCTGAGGCAACAAGCTCAAGGGTTAGAGTATACGGGGAAACCTCTGAGCCCTGGCCCAATTTCACACGCACTACAAGAGACCCTCCTACCAGCCTTCCTCTTTCGCCTCTACTTGAATGACTTTGATAATTGGAAGTTCATTACTCTACTATTCTGGATGATTTTTAGTTTGTGAGCCCAAGTGCTATTGATAGGATGAGAAATTGGAAACACCCCGAATGAACTGGGCCAAGTTATCCTAGCTACCAAGATGAGGAGCTCTGTATGGCCACTGAAAGTGAGAAGAATGTGGCAATCTTAAGGCACGAACATGTGATAATCCAAAGTGACAAAAGCAGCAGTTGCGTTGACACATTGCTCACAGCTATGTTGAAATCTAAGCGTGTACAGTAAGAGCTGGAAGATAATTCAGAAGGGGTGCAAATCATTGTTTTAAGTTGTCTCGATTTTTTACAAAGTGATATATGTATGGAGTTTTCAATGGAATAGTACCCAGAATTTTAAAAAATATCCTCCATTAAAGGACTTGGGGATTGTCACTTCATGATTGAGAATGGCCGCGTGGAGCACTGGATTGGGAAGGAGTCTAAGGCCATGTCTGAGCACTGCGGGAAGGAGTGACGTGATGTCTGCCGTGGGCGAAGAGTGAACAGTGGCAGTGTGCGTGCCATGTCATTGTCATCTCTTCTAGTGACACTCCCAGCTCCCAGTTTCACTTTTGTAGACCTCTAAAAGGCGGGTTTGTGCTGATTAAGGAGCCATGTGCAGGAAAAGGCCTCTTCTTTGAGTTTCAAGCTGTAGGATTTGGGGCAAGTCACTGGGATATAAGGCAGTATGAAATAAATACCATACGGAAAAGAAAAGCAAAATCCTCTCCAATAGGGGTCAATTTGAGAATAAGTGGGTACAACAGGGAAGACTTGTGGCATTTGTACTGGCTCTTGCAGGATGAGGGGCTTTTGCAGGTGGATATGCCTGGGAAGGGTATTTCTTATGGAGGGCATGGCATGCACAGCCACGGAGGCTGGAAAATAACAGGCCTCCTTGGGAGAAAGCAAACAGTATGCACAGGTTACTAGTGGAAGATAAGTTGGAAATTTAGGAAGGGACCAAACTGAGAGCGTCCTGAACGCTAGGGTGACAAGTTTGGATTTTATTTAGTTAGCCACAGGGGGATAAGACTAGAAAGCGGTAAGAAAATGCTCCCTTCCTGGAGACCACTGCCATGAGGGATCTCAGGCCTGGTTTTTGACAAGAGCCCTTTGGGGTATGGGGTGGAAATCTGAGCACTGGGATGATGGGGTGTGGGAGAACAGTCCCGTGGGCTCCATCTACTGCTCAGGGTCTCCTGAGCTCCAAGCCAGGCACAGAGACGCACAAGCCTCAGTCTCTGCTCTCTACGAACTTCTAATCCATGGAGAAAAGACACATGCCCCCAAGATGCAACTGGAGACCAATCCCAGACAGGGTGAGATCCAGTCCCAAGCACTAGGGGTAGAAGAGGATCTTGGGCAGGAGCCAGCATGTCAGGTGTCCTAGGGCTTCTGCACTCTGCAGAAGGTGGCCTTGGATGGTTTCTAAGGTGTCCTCAGGCTCTGCAGATCCCTGGCTCTAGGAGTAGAGGTCTGGAAGGAGGCCAGAATTTGACAGAGAGAAGGGAGAAAAGTGGGCTTTCCAGATATGGGGCTGGGAGGAGCAGGCCAGGGGCAGGAGAGGACTTGGGCTGCCAGGGACTCTGAGGAGGCTGACTAAGCTGTCAGAAGATCGGGTTGGATAGGCAGGGGCTGTGGCCCCCCAGGGCCTGGCAGCCAATCAGGGAGGTTGGCTGACTCGATGTAGCCGGCCAGGGACGCTCAGAAGGGCTGTGGTGTGACTGGGGTTTGAGAAGGTGAGCCTGGCAGCCTCTAGACTCCTGGGGCCCTACCACATAAGGAAAGGTCCCTGGAGGCCCATGCTGGCAAGTTGGGCGGGTCTCACGAGACTTTGGAGATCCTACGGATTCTGCTACATTCATAGGATTTGGCAAGATTCCAAGGATCCAATAACTCTCTTTTGCCTGCTCTTCCAAATCTGGAATCACCATCCCTGGGAAGCCACTCTCTACTTTGCCTTCTATCCCCGGGTCCAATGTATCTCTGGGGACTTGCGTGAAGGAATGGGAGCTAAGCTGGCCTAGAGACACAGTCAGGCCGGGGACTTCTGGTTCCTCCTTCCCCTCCCTCATCATAGGGGAGGCTCCAGGGCTCTAGCGGAGCAGCGGGTGGTAGTGGCCAGAGTGGAAAATGCCCCCCCCTGGCTGGATGATATCAGTGTTTGGCAGGTCTGGTCCTGGCCTTCTGCCTGGGGCCCGAGGACTTGAAACATCTGCTTGGAGCCCTGAGTACAGGGTACAAGGAGGCAGAGAGAGTGTTGGCATGGGGACTTTTTCCACTCACCCCAAAATGGAGAGCTTCCCTGGGCCAGGGGAGCAAACGCTGGGCCAGCTCCAGTGTTTAGGCAATGGGAAGCTTGGAGACGGAAGTGGGGTGGGGGGACTGGGGCAGATGGGGGAGGGGGTGGGGAAGGGGGTGGGGGGGAGCTGGAGATGAGGGCTAGAGCAACAGGGTAAGTCAGACCTGGGGGCCAGACAAGGCTTGGGAGAGGATAATGGCGGGGTGTACGGAGGCATTTTAGGAGAACTAAAGATGGGGCAGAGGCACAATGGAGTGGGAGAAAAGGCAATAAAGGACAGAAGCAAGGGGCAGGCCTGTCCCCTCTTCCCAGGTCCCCGCTCCAGCCTCTGTTCCAGGCGGGGATGAGAGGCACAACCAGAAGCCGGTGTGGCTTACTCTGTGAGCGTGTCCTGAGCACTTGCTGAATTAGGACGACAATTTCTCCAAACGTCCCGTTCGATCTTGGAAGCCTCCAAAGCCACCCAGACAGCTCCGGTTCCCAGTCCCACCGCCACACTGCCGTTACTACCACCGTCAGCACAGCCTCCCCCCGACCCCCATTTTCACAACCCTCTGCCTCGCCACTGAGCCCTGCACCAGCCAGGCTTGGAGGGCGCTGGGAGCCAGAACTTGAGTGAGTCTGCAAGCTCACCCCCTACAGACCAGCCTCCCAGGGAACATGTAGCAATGCCTGGAGACATTTTTGGTTGTCACAACTGAGGAACTGCTCCTGGCATTGAGTGGGTAGAGGCCGGAGATGCTGCTAAACATTTCACAGTGCACAGGACAGGGCTCACGACGACAAAGAATCCTTTGTCCCCAAATGTCAATAGCGCTGAGGTTGAGAAACCCTGCCTGCAGAGCCTATGCCCCTCGCTCTGGCTTTACCTTATTCTGGCCCTGATCCCCAAATGCCCACATCATACCTCTGGTTTCTGGACAAGAAGTAATCTTTGCCACTCCATCTTTTAGCAACTTTGTTCTCTGTTATCACTTGCACTTCCTGGCCTCCACTGCTTGTATTAAAAAGTCAATAAGATGAAAAGTCTGTTGCGGCCACCCTCGAGAGGGAAAAACACGTAGAAACGATTGATACATGAAACACAGGGTACACCCTAGATTGGGGTCATGCTTGCCCAGGGCAGGGAGGCAGGGACTGGGCTAGACCCTGGGGGTATAAAAGAGGAAGGAGCACTCAGGCCTTCACTCTTCTGCAACTGCAGAACTCGGAGTGGCTTTTCCTCTGCGGCCAGGTGGGAATCAGCATGATGAAGTGGATGGTGGTGGCCTTGGTCTATCTCCAGCTCTTGGAGGCGGCTGTGATCAGGTGAGTCTGGGGCCGGCTGCTGGTGCAGGGAGCCTGGGTGGGAGCCTAAAGCCCCCCAAGGGGCCTTTCAGCCAGGGGCTGCTCCGCCTATCTCTGCTCTGAAATTTCTGCTAGGGAAGGGACATTTCTGCTCCTGTCGGACAGGACTCCGAGGTGGGAGGAGACACAGTCCCTGCCTTCAGGAAACAATCCTTTCTGGATAAGGGATAAGATAATCCTCTCTAAAAATGTTCTTAAGGCCAAAATCATCTAAGCAGAAATGCCAGTAAATGTATATCTCTATACCCTGAGGGGTCAGGAGAAGAGTCACGGAGCAGTAGGTGGCATGGCTCCCAGCTGTCGGGAGGGGAGGGCCGCCTGCCTGGTGAAGAGCTGGCTCCTCTCAGAAACGTCTTTTAAAGTGCAAAAGGGGTGGTTGGCAAGGAGCAACTACCAGTCTTCGAAGGCTCAGCATGAGGGGGTTTAACAGGGAATTTCTGGAAAATGCAGGGGCCTGAGGGAGTAGGGACTAAGAAGGGGAAAGAGATGAAAGAAGGAGGAATTCTAGAGCTGGAGTAAGGCCTGGTTGGACCCCAGAGACTCAGGCAATGGCAGCAAGCAGGCCCGGGAGGAGAAGGGCCAACGGGGTGACTATGCCCATGGGAAGAGGGGCAGAGACCATGATTCCAAAGTTCCAACTCCGGAGCTGAGCTGGGCTCCAGGCCACCCAGGCCGACTTCCCCGGTGGCCCTGCTGTCCTGAGAAGAGCAGTGAGGAGCCCTAGGCCATACGGTTAGCAGCAGGGGTGCTAGGACCCTGTCTCCTGAGTTTCAGCTAGTTCCTGTCCCTCCATGCTCGGTCACATCCAGCAGGTGACAGGTGCCTGAGGGCCACCATAGTAAGGGACTTTGGGGTGAGCTTTGCCATCTCTAAAACTTTCCTTTAAAAATGCACATATCCTGGAAAGGCTAATGCCTGAAGTCCCTCTCCCCTTCTTGGGAAGGAATGAATGGGATATTTGAGAGGAGGGACAGGGTGGCACCTTGAGATAGGGTAAGGGCACGCATGGCTGGAGTTGGTGGTTTTCTGAATCTTGGAGCAAGTGCTGAGAAGAGTTTTGAAAGAAAGAGGAGGGGAAGAAAGAGGCCGAGGGAGACAGAGAGACACATGCAGAGACAGAGACATAGAAACAGAGACTGAGACAGGGAGGGACAGAGAAAGAGACACACAAGCAACAGACTCGGGGACAGAGTGGCAGGAGAGTGAGGTGCACAGGTAGAGATGGGGAGAGAGGGGACACTGGGAAGAGAGGAAGGGGCCTGCCCTGATGCACGGCCCTTCTGCAGAGTCCCCGTGAAGAAATATAAGTCCATCCGCGAGACCGTGAAGGAGAAGGGCTTACTGGAGGAGTTCCTGAGGACCCACAAGCACGACCCTGCTCAGAAGTACCGCTTCAACCAAGTCGTCGTGGTGGGCTACGAGCCCATATACTACAAGGACGTGAGTCTTGACCCTCCTCAAAGGCTGAGAGCCAGGCTGGGCAGCAAGCTGCACCCCTTCTCCCTGCCCCTCCGCCTACCCCCGTGGTCTGCTCCCCGACCCCACACACACCTTTGCAGCTGCCCTGGGCAGAGACTGAGGGCCCGTGGGTTCTGGGCAGGTGTCGGGAGGAGACTCGGGCCCCTGCTTATGGTGCGGGCTGGAGGGCAGGGGCTGGTGCCATCACTGCTTTGCCCATGGAGAAACCTGGGCCCCGGGATCCCCCTGGAGCTCATAGCCTGCCCATGGCCCCACAGGCTTCCTACTTCGGTGAGATCGCCATTGGAACCCCACCCCAGAAATTCAAGATCCTTTTTGACACCGGCTCCTCCGACTTTTGGGTGCCCTCTGTCTACTGCCGGACCGTGGCCTGCAGTGAGTGCCGGGCCGGGCAGGGCAGGGCAGGATAGCTGGGGGGAGCTCAGTGCCGGAGAGGACATCACAGGGAACTGTGCAGGGTCACATGGCACGCCCATGGCAAGGGAAGAGGCTGGTGGCCCCTTTACTTTCCCTGCTGAGCAAGGTGAATCCCTGCATTTACGCCACTCCACCTCACCCCACTCCGTTTATCCCGCTCTAACCCATTCTGTTAACTCTGGGCAATGCCACGCCATGTCACATGAATAATTTCTACTCCATTCCATCCCACTCGATTCTACAACATTCTATTCCAGTCCACTCTACTATTAAGTTCTCACTGAGTGTCTCTAAGAGACATGACAGAATATAGGGTGAGGTCCCTGGACTGCTGCAGTTTTGGGAGACGGGCAGTGTTCACTTTGCCCTGGTCCCTGCCAAAGCCTTGGAGTTTTGGTCCTGACACCTCTGGCCCAACGGGTCCCTCGACAGTGAAGGTTGAGGCACTTGGGGATGCCCTGGAGGGTTGGGGGAATTACTCCTTCATCTGCTGAGTGATTAGTTACTTAGCCCCCCGCCGTGTGCCAGGTGCTCTGCCAGGGCCGGGGACACAGAGATGGGTCCTATGCAACCTTGCCCACAGGGAGGCCACGGTCCTGGGGCATCCCAAGATTCTGTAAGTCAGAGGGGGCTTTGGGGCCAAGGCTGGCCAGCTCTCATGGGCCTTCCAACACCAGGAGCCTTGGCTGGCTCCCCCTAACTCAGTGAGCAGGGCTGCTAAGGCCCAGGCTGGGTGAGAGGCAGAGGTGGGAGCCCCACGGGCCTGAGAGCCGGCAGCCCTGCGTTCATTTGCCCACCTGACTCTCCATCCTCTCCCTCTGCCTGCAGCCAACCATTCTCGCTTCGACCCCTCCAAGTCTTCCACTTTCTCCACCAAGTGGCAGTCCTTCTCCCTGGAGTACGGCAGCGGCAGCCTCAGCGGCTTCTTTGCCTACGACACTGTGGCTGTGAGTGGGTGTCACCTGTCGCTCCCCCGCCTGGGGTATGGGAATGGAGGCCAGGGCTGTGAGCTGTGAGCTGGCAGGGACACTTATACGGAGCCCCTGAAGCATGGCGAAATGCTAGTGCTTGGCTGTGCAGGACAGGAAGGCAAGACAAGAGGGGCTTATTCGGTGACTCATTGGACACTCACTGTCGGCTACCACGTGCTGGGCACGGGGGCACCATGTTGGACAGAGACAGACATTGTCCTTTTTCTTAAGGAGCTTAAAGCCTCGGGAGTTCAGAGAAGAGGGAGAGGGCGTGGGGAGGTGTGCTGCAGCAGTCAGGGAAGGCTGCCTGGAAGAGGTAGCTCCTGCAAGACCTGTCAAAAAGGGAAGGGGCAGAAATGAGGAAGGGATGGAGAGGGGAGCTTTGAGGGGTCTTTGGGCAGCCTGGGGGAGATAGGTGGAGTCAGACTTGTCACCTTCCCTCCTTTGTGTGCACCCCCCCAACCCCCAGTTCCCGACCATCCAGATCCCTGACCAGCAGTTTGGCCTGAGCGACTATGAGCGCGGTATGGCTTTTTTCTACTCAGAGTTTGATGGCATCCTGGGCATGGGCTACCCTGACCTGTCCACGAATGGGGCCACCACAGTCTTCGAGGGAATGCTGCAACAGGACATCCTCACCGACCCTGTCTTCAGCTTCTATCTCTACAAGTGAGGGACCGCCACCTCCCAGCCCCTCCCCTGCAGCGCTGGACCACTGAGGCTCAGTGCTTTGGGGTTTGGAGGCCTCCCAGCAGGCACCTGGCTCCAGCCACTCCTGTTCCAGGGCCTTCCCTCCTGGGCATCTGAGTCCTCCCAACCCCACCCCTGTGTCTATCCCCAGCCCACTCCGACTTTTCTTTGCATTCCTTGGCCTTGGCCCGGACAGAATCTCTCCCACTTCCAGCTGGACTTTGCTCTGGTTCTTGGCACCTCTCGGATTTGCCTCCCGCCTGGGGCCCCAGTTAGCTCACTTCCTTCTAACTAAATGTTTTCTACCTGTATACCTCTTTTGTATAGTAATCTATTGCTTCATCTTCTTTGATCTATTGTTCTAGCCTGGTCCTGGAGTCTTCTGGTCTAGATCCACCATTGACTTCTAACAAGCTGTTATTCTTACCAGCAAATGCAAGCAAACGCAGTCATTTAGAGAGTGACCTGGGACTGACTTCTCTCTTCCTCTTCCGAATCAGCCAGCCACCTTCTCCAGCCAACCACCTTCTCCAGACAGTTAGCATCTACTCTCTAAGGCTTAATCACTTGAATATGACTTTGAACAACACCATCCTGTTACCGATGTTGCTAACTTACTCTCTGCCTCTGTTCACAATCTGTCTGCATGTGACCTTTAGGAGCTCCACCCAGTCCCACACTCCAGTCGCCAGGGGAGGCCTCTGCGACAAACTCCGAATGTCCTTCCCTCCCATTCACCAAGGCCAGTCCCAGCAGAAAATTAACAAGCTGAGTGGGCCCGGTTGGGGCTCCTGGTGACATTTTCCACTAGTGGCATGAAGTGGAAAGCAGAAGAGAGGGAGTGTGGGGTGGGGTGGGGGTCCCAACAACGAGGGGCTCTCCTGGAGGCAGGCATCATTCCGGAGCCTGAGACACTGGGAATTCTGAGAGGCTCAGCCAGAGGGGAGCCCCAGTCTGAGGGGAGACACGGTCCTGTCCTCGGGGAGCCACAGTCTGAAGCCAGGGAAGGAGCTCTGTTTCCTTCCTAAGGTGACTGCTTAGCAGGAAAGTTCTTTTCCACAGCTCTCCCTGACTTAACCGTGCTCTTGTCTCCGTAGGCGGACGGTCACTGAGCTTGGGGGAGTGATCATCTTTGGGGGTGTGGACAACAGCGTGTACACAGGGCAGATCCACTGGGCCCCCGTCACCCGGAAGCTCTACTGGCAGATCGGCATTGAGGGGTGAGTCTGGTGGGGCCCTGGGCTGCAGACTCCCTTGGAGTGGGCTTCAAGGCACCCCATGTCACACACACAACCAGGCACTGCTGGTGGGGGCGTGCAGAGGATTGCCCTGCAAAACCACAGCTGCTCTCTGCAGGAGTGTCAAAGCCCTGGAGAAGACGGGTGGTGTGGGGACAACATAAAGAGGGGCAGGACCTAGAACCCCAAACATTAGAGACCCTGTGGTCCAACCCCATCTATAAACATTATAGATGGTATATAGATTAGAAATGGGGTCGGGGGTGTGGTGAGCAATATGCTCAAAATCCTTGCAATGAATCAGTGGCCCTGGTTTTCAGTGTTTTTAGAACCTTCCTTAAAACTTTTTAGGAATAGATCCCATGGCCAGTGAGGTGACCTTGGACAGATTCTGGTATGGTGTGATTAGGGCAATAGCTGGATTGCCCTCTGCAGGGTCCTTACTTTCCTATGTACAGCTTGATTCTGTGGCTAGCTGCCTGTCCCTCAGCGGTGGGGAGAGCCCACCCCCAGCCGCCCTGAGCTGGTGGGGTGCTGAGGCTGCTCATCTCTCCCATTCAGGTTCCTCATTGGCCAGCAGGCCACCAGCTGGTGCTCCCAGGGCTGCCAGGCCATCGTGGACACAGGCACCGCTCTGCTCACCGTGCCTGAGGAGTACCTGAGTGAACTTGTGGAGGTCACAGGGGCCATGGAGAACGAGGAGGGACAGGTGCATCTAGTGGGGGTGTCCTCCTCCCCAGCGGAGGCCAGTCCAGAGGCACTCATGGTTTCTCCTGGGAACACAAGAATAGCCTGACTTGGCCTCCATGTCTCCAGCTGCCCAAGGAACTGGAGGTGGAGGGACCTCGACTGACTGGGGCTGGGGGCTGGCTGGGGGCCTGGAAGTTCAGGTGGGCCAGAGGCTTGTGTTGAGTGGGGATGGGAGGTTACTATTAGGCAAGAATTTCTCTGAGCTCAGTCATTCAATGGAAACAGATTAAACACTTGCTGGGCTTTAGGGTAAGAGCAAAGTAACCGGAATGTGGGGCTAAGCGAGTGAGTGACAAGCACTAACCTCTAATCCATGCCCCCCAACCTCCACAGGGCCATGGACTAGCACCCCCCCCCCAGTCCTGAGCCCAGCAAAGAGTTTGCCTAATTAACCCATCCCCACTGACGGGACCAATGGGGTGTTCTTTCTGCAGATCTGTGTATTTTAAAAGGACACTTGTAGAGGAAGGGAAGAGAGTCAATCTTTCATAGGGAAAATTCAGGCAAGAGAAATGTTTGTGGGGTGGGGGAGATTCTCAGGTCTCCCCACCTTATACCCATTCTATAGGAGTTCATATGTGTACTGCTGGCCCTATCTACACAGGACTTTTCCTTGGAGCTGCATCCGCTAGGTCAAAAGCAGGCTTGGGGCTTGGCCTGGGGCTCAGGCCTGGGATCCCAGGGACAGGGTGATGAGTTAGTGGGGTCTCAGGCGGGAGATATGGCACCTGGGAACCTGTTTCTCTTGGCAGTATCTCGTGAACTGTGACAAGGTCGAGAACCTGCCCAACTTCACCTTCGTCATCAACGGTGCGCAGCTCCCTCTGCCACCCTCTGCCTACATCCTCACTGTAAGTCCTGGTCCCTGCAGGCTGAGCCACCACGACTGGGGGCGGGAGGAAGGGGTGCAGAGCCAGAAATGCTCAGCCTCCTTACCTTGTGCCGTTTCCTGACTCTTTGCAACACTGATTTTATCCATTCATTGATTCTAAACCCCTTCTTTGGAACAAGGCTATGAAATAGAAAAGTGTCATCTATTATCAATTAATATTAATTAATGGGGAGAGGCACTGGGCTCTTTGTTGAGCACTTACTGGGGCCAGCCACTGTGTGAGGCCCTTTGCTTACATTACCCCACTTAATTGTCACATTCGATTAGAAAGATACTCATTTCTGTTTTACAAATGAAAACTTGGAGGTTCAGGGAGGTTGAGTAACTGACTCAAGGCTACACAGCTAGTCAGGATGAAGCTGAGGTTTGAATCCAAGTTCATCTGGCTCCAAGATTTAACCATCATGCTGATCTGCTCCAAACCGGTAGCAGGGGGGAGGCCTGTGGGAAAAGGAGTTTCTCACCATGGGGAGAGGAGACCCTGTGGAGGACCACTACAGCCTGAATTTACCTATTCCAGAAATCCCTCCCACTGGTGGTTCAGCTGGCCTGTGAACCCTCAAGGGCAGAGACCTTGGCTCGCTTATTTCTGCATTTATACCTCTAGCCCAGGGCTCAGGGCTGAGCAGTGCCCGGCTCATGTGTGAGCAAAAGAGTGAGTGCTGCCTTTCTGTGTTGAGCAGAACGGTGTATTCTGCGATGTGGGAATCGAGGCCACTTACCTGCCCTCTGAGAACGGCCAGCCCCTGTGGATCTTCGGGGATATCTTCCTCAAGTTCTACTATTCCATCTTCGACATGGGCAACAACAGGGTGGGCTTTGCCACTGCCCTCTAGACATGCTGCCTGGACACCTTTCCTCCTCTTGGCCCTGCCCCTGCAGGGGGGTTCTCTCTCTCTGTGGCCCCCCTCTGGAGTCAGCCTTCCTTTTCTGGACTCTGGACTTTCTCTAACAATAAATAGATCTTTCTTATGTTGGCCAGCCTGTTGTTTTTGGAGGGGAGTTGTGGTCTGTAAGGTGTTTCTAGTCTCAGGGTATTGGGAGAATGAGAGTGAGGGGCAAATTTCACTTTGATGGACCATGTTCTCCCTGAGTGGCTAGGTTTCCTGGTGGGTCACTGAGATTCTAAGAGAAGTGGGCCTAAGGCACAGCTTGGGGATGGCCTCTGTACTCCTCAGAGCTTAGAGTTGTCCATACCTCCGCCCCCCAGAGGGAAGACCGTGGTAGTGGCATTGCGGGGGTATTCCTTTCCCTTTGTGATAGGCAAAGGGGTCTTACTTTAACAATCTGAAATGCTCTGCTGACCCATCTACCAAACTACAATCAGAACCACCCCTGGGACATCAGGACCCACACACATGTCCACTAGCAGTATGATTAGTGGTCTGACACACCTCAGATCTAGGCATCTGTTCCCTCACCTGTTGATCTAGTTTGGACTAGAAGTTTCTGAGGAAACAGTTTCCTAGAAGGATACCTGTTGGATGCCTATGTGTACTTGTAAAAGTCATGGGATCCTTTGGGGTAAGGGTAATACTTCCAGAAACTATTTCCGGTAGAGCTTCAGAAGGCTGGGGCTAAGTTAGGCTGATTGTATTTTTACCGGGACCCTTATGTCCCAGGACCCGCATTTGAAGGAGGGCCAGCCCTCAGCTGTGGACAAGAGGGTTAGCTACTTGAGTCACATAGAAATCAAGTCCACTTGTTCTAACCAACTCAGCAAGAGGTCTTGTCCCTCTAGACTTCATCCTTGTCTTTCTTAGGATCCTCCTAGCGATATATCCAGAAGCCTGGGGCGACATGGCTTGCAGGGGAGGTGGTGGGGGTGAGAAAGCAGAGAACGAT
Source organism: Avahi laniger (assembly GCA_963575035.1). Classification (NCBI taxonomy): domain Eukaryota; kingdom Metazoa; phylum Chordata; class Mammalia; order Primates; family Indriidae; genus Avahi; species Avahi laniger. Next base: position 14,222 of record CAUYSK010022791.1, read on the forward strand.
GGCTCAGCACCCTGTTAACTTCCAATAGGGGAAGGTGACATGAAAGGAGATCAAGTCCAGCAACATGGTGATGGGGGCGTGCCAGCAAGCTCGGGCTCATAAGGGGATGTAAGTGGAAAACCCATAAGATGGAGGGGCAGGCTCCATTCTAGTCATATTTTTACCCTGTCCTTCACTAGGCTGACCCCAGCCTTGCCACTTATGCTCAGCAAGGGGCATAAAAGTGCGAGATCCAGGTCCTGCACCCCCGCTCCAAATCAGGAGGGAAGCTGGGGTTTGCCACCACAGGAGTTTCTATGGTAATGGCAGCCATCTGGGACCCTACATCTTTCCCAGACTGCCAGAAATACAGCCTGCTGCAGGCCCCTCCTTGAGAGTCAGACAAGCCACTGGATGTATCGTAGTGAATCCTAGTTCAGGACCTTACTGAGGAGAAAGAAAACTTGCAAAGGGGTAGAAGTGGTACAAAGGTTCCAGTCAAACGGCAAGTCCCTGTAGGCCTTGGCCCGCAGAGCGGGACTACAACTCCCGGTGTGCCTAGCGGGGCTACAGCGGGGACTACGCTTCCCAGCGGGCGCCGCGGCAGACCGGCGGTGGGGCGGGATGGGGTGGGTGCTGCCCTCTGCCGGGCGCGGAGGGAAGTGGGCGCGGAGTGACAGCCGGAGCCCGGGCGCCGGGCGCGGGGCTCGGTGACAGCGGAGGCGACGGCCGCGGGCGGGACGCAGGGAGCGGCGGCGGCGCCGACAGCGGCGGGAAGGGCGGACAGGGCAGGCCTCCCTGGTGGTGTGGAGCCGGAGGAGACCGGGAGCGGGTGGTGGGCGCAGCTCGTAGGCCGGGCACCCAAACTTGGGACAAGTTGCCGGAGCCGCGGGGCGTGAGCGGCGGACGGATTGACCTTCAGAGCGAGGTGAGCGGGGCCGAGGGGCAAGGGGCGCGCGGAGGGCTCGGGACGCCCGCCCCGGGTCCCCCGCCGCTGTCCCGTGGGTCCCGGAGACAGGTGGGCGGGCGGGTGGGGGATGCCGGCAGGAGAGGGAGGAGGACCTCGCGCGCCGCCCGCCCCGCGGTCCATCCAGTCCGGGCGCCCAGCGCGTGGCCGCAGCGGCGCCGCGAGCTCAGCCCGGGAGCCCCTGCGACCCCTCCCTTCAGGCCGGGGCCGGGGGCGGCTTCTCTGCGACCTTATGTAACCGGGCGGGAGGGGCTGGGGCGGGCACGGGCCTTCCCGGCCCGGGAGCTGGAGGCGAAGGGGCGGGAGGCGTGGGAGTGAACTTGCAAGAAGTTTGAGGGGCGCGTGAGCCCTGCGCCCGCTCCCTCTACACCGGACGCGGCGGAGGCGGATGCTGGGGAGGGGGTCGGAGGTAAGGGAGGTGTGCGGGGGCCGAGTCGGGCGGGCCAGGCCCAGCCTGGATGGTCCCCGGGAGTGGGAGGGCCGGAGCGGCGCCACGCCCCGGGGGCTGGGCTGCTGGCGGGGCGGGTGGAAGTACCATCTCCCCCGCTTCCCGTCCCTTCCTCCAGCTCGGTCTGCTGAAGAAGCCGTCCCTGCCCGTGTCCCTCTGGTGTCCCTGGGTCGTCTCTTTCTCCCCTTGCACTATTCCACGATCCCAGGGAACATCAACTCCGGAGAGCGCCCTCCGTGCACTGGGCTTTCTGCTTCCTCCAGAGCTCCCTGCCGTCGCCAGACCCCCGAGTTTCCCCTTTCCTCTGGTCTCGGTCCCGAATCCCGGAAGACACGCCCCCTTCCCCCTAACCCCGTGTCCGCGCCGCCCACCCCCGGGCTGTCCCGCCCCCCCGCCGTTATTGCCCCTCGGTCCCCCCTCGCGGTACCCCATCAGCTATTGGGCCCGGCGCGTACGCTCGCCTCGAGGGGAGCGGGCAGACGCCGGCTCGGCCCCTGCCCTCGGCCCCCTCCCCGCGGGGTTCTGGCTTCACGCACGGCTGCCCCGAGCTGCTCCGGGCTGCGCGAGCAGGTTCGTGCCGCAGCCGCCTGGCGCGTCCCAGCCCCGCGCCCCGGGGGAGGAAGGGAGGGCGCCCGGGGCGGGGCCCGTCCGCGCCAGCGCCTGCTCTGCCGGGCCGGCCCTCCGCCCTGCCCGAATCCGCGACAGCTCCAGCCGTCGTTCTCTCGCCTGTCTGTTCTGGGGGCGGTTCCGCGCGCAGTTTCTCGATTAAACTTGAGCTCAGTTCTTGGGCTTGGCGCTCGGTGGAGAAGCGCAGGTTAATTACTGCCCTGCATCCACCCCTCGCCCAAGTGAGGGGGTGCTTAATCGAGCAGGGAAGGGGACAGGGCCGATGCAGGCAGGCCCCAGTGACACCTCTGGGGCGTGGCCTCAGGCCCCTGCACCCGCCCTGGCCAAGATTCCACTGGCCCAGACCTGGCACTCTTGGGCAATTGGGGGTGAGGTGGGGGGCTGGTCTCTGGTTTCCTTTAGGGGACAGAAGCGTATATGCTCAGTTCAGAACGCAGTTCTTGGTGCCCTGTCCGGGAGACGGCCCCCAGGCCCTCTCTTCGGGGAGCTCACAGTCTGGGGAGAGACAGCCAGCAATAGTTAACTGGCCGGCCTGGAAAGGCAGCGGAAGGGAAAGGGTCGGTCGTCTTGGAAGCCCTGTCTGGTAGTCTGACAGTATGCTTTTACCATGCCTCAGTTTCTCCAGCCCCAGGAAAATTAGCAACTCTCTTGGCTCCCTTCTTTCTGCCAGCCGCCTGATTGCTGGGACACGGAGAGCTGGGAATCTGAGGGTGTAAGTGAAGGGCAGGGCTGTTTGGGGTGACTCCATGCTCCCGGAGGGGAGCCAGCATGGCTTACATTAGAAGGCCTGTTCCAGCTGCAGTGTTATGTTGTCCTCAACTCAGCTCTGTGAGGTGGAGCCCAGTGGGGACCCAAGTGTCTTGGTTATGGGTCCCATGGAAGGGGGCACAGGGGATGGGGCAGGGGTCATCTCAGGTGAGCACTGGATCCAGAAAGAGCCAGCTGGGCTGTTGAGGTGTAATGGCCTGGTGACTCACAGTCAGAGGTGGGCAGGGGTTGACCAGGGCAGGCAGGAGCCCATCCAGGGTTCCAAGATGGTGGCAGTGCCCAGTGCCCGCAAGCACTGCATCCGGCCAGCCTCGGCAGCCTGCTTCTGAAAGCTGAATAGTAGGTGGGAGGGGACTCCCACCCCTCAGGCCCAGCTGCCCTTTGAGGGTCTGGCTTCTGGCCCTGGTCCCTCCTGGGGCTCTGTTTATGGCTGTAATTGCATCATTAGCCAGAGTTTATAGAGTTACTTAGCACCTGCCCCCACAGGGAGTGGCTCAGACACCCCCTGGCTTCTGTCTCTTCCTTTTCAAAGTCATCTTGGTTTCTGCCAGCAGCAGGGGTTTCCCCAACCACAGCTGTCATTAAAGCCAGGTTGGGCCTTTGTCCTGGGGATGGAGGGCAGTCAGCACTTGGGGCCCAGCTGGGGCTGCCCTGGAGATGACTGTGGAAACTGGGTTGGCCTCCTCGGATCGCAGGGAGGGAGTTCAGGATACCCGGAGCTGCCAGAAATGTCCACATCCCAAGATGCAGTGAGTGTATATACACACTGTACTGCGTCTGTCCTCTGAAAGGAGGCAGATAAAAACACACTCACCTCACAGGCTGTTGTGAGGATTAAGGGAGGAGCACTGCCTGGTACATGGTGAGTATGTGATGTGGCTCTTCGGGACGGTGTGGGGTTTGTGTAATGAATGTGAGTTTGTGTGTGTGGTTATGAGATTATAGGTATCTAGGTCCATGTGTATAGATGACTTGTGTATGTGTGTGTATAAGAGTATAATAATAATATTAATATATTAATAGAATGTGTTATCTCTTCTCTTTATGCTATACTAGAACAATGTTATAATAAAATTTGTCATACACTAGTTGTCAATATTTATTGTGTATTTACTCTTTAGAGTGAGGTAGGAATTGTTGTTTTCATTATACTGATTCAGAGAAGTTAGGCAAGTTGCTTAAAGTCACACAGCCTGGAGGTGTCAGGACTGGGATTCTAACCCAGGACCACTTGACTCCAGAATCTGTGTTCTCAATCCCTAAAGATCACTTTAGGGTTTCCCAGGAGCTCTCTCTTAAAAGGTGCGGGTATGGTGGCCTGGGGACCTTCTTTTCCCTATTCAGGGTTTCCTGCCCTAAGTAGTGTGGGAACTTGCTGAAACTTCTGCCCCAGGACCACACCTGTCTCCTGGCCTTTCTTCTGAGCTGCCAGCATGAGTGACCAAAGGAACCCTGACTGGAACCTGTCTTGACTGGCCAGGGGAGGAGATGGGTTCAGACAAGGCTTCCTGAGCCTCTTTGGAGACCTCAGGCGCTCGGGAAGGGAGGGGAGCACCCTACTGACAGCCTTCTGGGTGCCTGGCTTTGTGCACGGACTCCACGACCATTAGCTTCCACTGAAGCCCTGGGTAGTGCTTGTTCAATCACATGTGGAGCAAAGGCCGTGGGGACTGTTGGGTGAGAAGGGGACGGCACTGAAGGTCGTAAGAGCACTGGGCTGGGGGTCGAGAGACCCTACTCTGTCTTTGGTTGTGTGGCTGGGACAGCTCCTTGCTTTGCTCAGCCTCAGTTTCCAGATCTGTGAGCCTAGATCATCTGTGGGGTCCCCTCCAATGCGAACCTTCTGCAGATCTTTGCCAAAGGCACCAGAGCAGGAAAAGCTTCAAGAGGGACGGGCATGGGTTGTGGGGGGCATTTGGGGGATACTAGACTCCACGGAATCGAGCTTTAGCTAAAGGCTGGCCCTGGTGAAGCAGTTTTTCTTGGGATGTAGCCATGGTCACCACGCATTTAGCACTGGGCCAGCGCAACCTGGTCAGGGGATTGTTGACACCGTGGGCTCTGGGGCCAGGCCACCTGGCTTAGAGTCCCAGCTCTGCCACTTAATACTGCATGAGCCTGGGCCAGCTGCTTAACCCCCTGTCTGCCTCAGTTTCCACACCTAAAAAGTGAGGCATATTGTAGCACCTACCTAATAGTGCTGCAGTGAGAGCTAAGTATGTTGACGCATGATGCACACGCAGCACTTAGAATGATGAGTGTAATTAACCCATAACTCATTTATTTCTTTATTTCTCGTGTGCAAGTGAGGAAATAAAGGCATGGAGGGCTTCAGGAAAGGAATAAAGATCTGTGGGTTGCAAGTAGGCCTCCCTATGTGTGTAATGTCTTCTAATGTAGCACTTTATGTGGGCCTTTGCAGGCTCAGTGGCCCCAATCCCTACCACTCCCTGCTGTACCACACCCAGCCTGGTCTCCTCACTTAACAAGACAGTGGAGGGCACTTGGCAATGCCTGCAGCATCTCTACCACCCCTGCCCTACCCCTTGGGTTTCCATGGGTAGCATCTAGCCTGGCCGCTGACCACCCGCACCTAGCTGTGGCTCTCCCCTGCTGTCCTGCTGCCTGTCCCTTCTCCGCTCTGCACCAGGGATGCGGATCCCCTTGGCTGTGATGTCACTGAGGGCTTAGATGAGATCCTAGTGATAGGACAGGGTCTGGGACTTACCGTGCACACAGGAAATGCTTTGCTGTGGAGTGGTGGGGCAGTGGGTGAGAGCAGAGGGTAGCTGAGAGGGACAGAGGCAACAGGCAAGTACATCACTGGCTCTTTCCTGGCTTTTAAGTGTGGGTATAAGGAGGAGAAGAAATGAGGTCTGGCTACCCCCATCTCCTAACCAGCTTTCTTTGGGGAAGGCCACCTCGTTGGCTCTTATGCATACAGCAGGGGTCCCAAAATAAGATGTGATGCTATGGGGATTTGTCCAGGAACTCCACCAGACTCTCCATCCAGAAACCCAGGGTCCATTCCCTCCTCCTAGCCCTTCCGTACTCCCTCCCTATAACCCAAATCTTCCTCTCTGTCAAGGCACACCTTTCCAGGATACCAGTGGCACTGTTCCATCTTACTGCAGCCTGGCTGGATGTTATGATCACCTGGGGAGCTCAAAAAATACTGTCGCATCTGAATCTCTGGGGGAGGGGCTTAGGCATCATTACTTTAAATTCCCCAGATGATTCTGATGCCTTTTCTCTAGAGCAGTGGTTCTCAAATTTGAGCATGCATCAGAATCCCCTGGAGGGATTGTTAAAACCCGGATTGCTGGGCCCCCTCCCAGGGTTGCTGATTCAATAGGTCTGCAAATTCCATGAGGTCTGGAATTTAAGTTTCTGACAAGTTTTCAGGTGATGCAATGCCGCCTGTCCCCAGAGCACACACACTTTGAGGACCACTGTCTTAGAGGCCTATTGCTTTGCAGCTACGCTTACTGCTTTGGGTCTTTTAGGCCTGTCTCCTTTTTGAAAGCAGGTACCACTTCTGAGACCATCTGGTGTCCCCCTCAGTCAGTCCCCTCCCCTCCCTCCATCCTCTGCCCCACCTTCCATTAAACTGACCTCTGTTCAGCTTTGTGGTTCTTGGTCTCACTCCCTGGGACAAGTGCTTAAGAAATGCGTGCTGGTTGATTAAGGCAAGGTGAGGTGGACAGACGAAGGTAGCACTAGCTGAGAGTCCATACTGTCTTCTGCCAGTTGGAACACAGGGCAGGGGCTGAAGCTGCTGCGGAGGCACCTGGAGGTAAAGTAGCATTGTTGGAATAAGGGGGGCTGTGTCCAAGTGGACCCGCACTTTGTTGATGTGAGGCTGTTGAAAGGCCTAGCATGTTATTTTACCTTTCCACCCCATGGTGGGCATGTATTTGATCATGGTTTGAATCATATTTCTTAATAGTAAAAATGATAAAACACACACAAAAAGAAGGCGTTCCGTTTTCCTTTCCTTGGCCAGACTGGAGATGTCCGGAGGACAGGTGGAGGGTCCCTGCTGGAGGTGGTGGTGTCTTCATCATCTTCTAGGAGGTCCTGGGTCTTGAGGCAGCAGAAAGTCGTGAGAGTCTGGGGGCTCGCCCCTGGGGATGTGGGGGTGGAGATGTCCTTGGAAACCGGAGGGAGTTGGGTGGAGCCTGGTGGAGGCAAGGTGAGATGGTGGCAGGCCTTTCAGCCCCGGCGGGGAGGGGCTTGGAGTCTGAGCCAATCAGTCAACAGGTGAATGGGACGTGCCCACATCAGCACCCTGAGGACAGGGATTTGGTCTGTTTTGTTCCATGCCGTATCCCCAGTGCCTAGAAGAGAGCCTCGTATACAGTGGATACTCAGCACATCTTTGTGGGATGAATGAGACAATGTGAATTGAGCCCCCATCATGTGCCCAGAAATGAAGACACAAAAAAACGCTTTACCCACAGTCTCTACTCGCAGGAGCTTCACCATCTAATGCCCAGGGACGTCGCACACAGCTGACAAGGCCCTGAGCTCTCTGCCTTGCTCCCCCCGAGTTCTACCAGTAGGGCTGTGGGTGGGGCTCCGGTTTGTTTTCTCCTGTTTGCCAAGGGAAGTCACAGCCTGTCCTTTGCCTTGTTTATAATTGGTTTGGGGACAGCACCTGCCCCAGTCCCCCACAGTCCCTGAGGGGTGTGGAGTGGCCAGGAGGTGACACACTATACTGTCTACCCCCCGCCACCTCTTGTCCCCTCCCGGCTCTAGCCAGGTGCACTCAGCTGCCCTGCCCGGGTGGTGCCGGCTGGCTCTGCTTCGGGCTGATTGGAGCTGTCGAGCTGGGGGCCCTATGTTGTTGAGAGGTGGAGACGCAGGCCCAGGGACCCAGCGACCCATGGCCTTCAGTACCATCTGAGTCAGTGGCATGTACTGAACATGGCGTGGCACTGTGCTGGCCAGGTCGGGTGGGTGAGAACAAGAACGTTGCTTCTCCCTCAAGGAGCTGATGGCCTCGCCAGGGAGTCTCGGTAATGGCCGAGGACAGAGGAAGGCAGAGTGATAGGAGATAGCGTGGAATTAGGTACTAGATGAACATAAGCGTGGCAGCATTTGGCCCTTTGCTTCCTCGAGCCTCTCGCTAGCACGGAGACCTGGACTCAGTTTAGGCTCTCAGCCCTCCCACCATCCGGGCCCCAGAAAGGGCAGCTGTACTGCTCCCTGGGCCTTCCCACCTGGGGGTCACCTCTGCAGGCCCAGGAGGCTTCCTTTCTGGACAAGTCCTTTCTTCTTGGAGGACTAGAAGCTGCTGAGTACGAGGGAGGCCCTGAGCCACCCACCTGCCACGTGGATGCCCTGGGGCCATGGGGGGATATGGTGCTAAATCGGACCTGCCTGCTGCTGAGCCCCCAGACTTGGGCCTGAAACCTGGGGCCAGTGCCTCTGTTTCCCCACCTCTAGCACCTTCTTTCTTCCCTCTTGTTCCTCTCCCCCCAGCCCATCTAGTTCCATAGCGTCTGGAGCACTGGCCCTCACAGTGTGCGTGTCTCCCTCTCCTGTCCTGTCTACCCTTCTCTCCTTTCTCTTTATGTCCTTTTCTGCCCCCCTCCTTCTTTTGATGTGTTCAGAGGGTGCTGAGGCCCACCCGCTGGCACCTTCCCCAGAGTGAGCCTCAAGTCCTGCTGTCAGGGGCCCACAGGAGCGGCCCAGGGGAGGGCGAGGTGGGTGTGCAGATCCTCAGCCTGTGCAGCCCCCGTTCTTGGCTGGGCAGGGTGGGAGGGAAAAGAGGCTACGGTGGCGGCTCCTGTGGGCTGAGGGGCAGCCAGCTGCCTGGCCCGCTGGGGGAAGGGGGCCCTCCCTAGATGCCCCGAGCAACATCAGATACTCCAGACCTGTGACTAACGATAGCGTCACCCAGTTCTTTAGATCTAATTATAATATTTTTCAAAGCCAGATGTGAGAAGAAAATATTAGAACTTTTATTTCTATTTATTTATATCTCATCCTTTTCTCTCTTTTATATTGTGAAATACAGCACAGTTGCTGAAAAGACCATGAACATACAAGTACAATGTAGTAAATAATTATAAAAGAGACCCCCTAGGTCACCACCACCCAGATGAATAAACGTAATGTGGCTTGTACTCCAAAATCAACTTGTGTGTCCCCCCCTCGGCCCCAGAGGTAACCACTATCCTGACTTTTATGATAATCAGCTCCTTGCTTCTTTTTATCCTGTAGCGCAAGGGGTGTCTGCATCCCTTAGTAATAGAGTTTAGTTTTGCCCGGCTTTGATTTAACACAGTTGGAATGACAATGAACATGTTCCTATGTCATGTTTTTCCCATCCAGCAGTATATTCATGAGAGTCATTCATGTGTGTAGCTGTAGTATGTTCATCTTCATTGCTGTGGGGCATCCATCTGCTACTCATGGACATGCGGGCTGCTTCCCTTTTTTTGGCTACTAACAGCAATGCAGTAAGAATGAATACTCTGTGTGAGCTCCCTAGTGCACTGGTGCATAAATTTCTTCAGAGGGTATATAACCTGGCGTGGAATTGCTAGAGCACAGGGCGTACAGTGCGTATTTTAGCTTTAGTAAATATTTTGTTAAGTGGTTATATCAATTTACTCCTTGCTAGTGACACACAGAGTTCCTGTTGCTCCGTATCTTTGTCAACATTCGATATTGTTAAACCGTGTGATTTCTACCGTGCTGGTGAGCATGTAACAGTATATCATCATGATGTAAATTACATTTTCATTCTCTTTTTTTTCACAGATATACTGATATTTTTGTGTATGTTTGCTAACGTGCATAATATATTCATGCATTGGTGTCTATGTAAGGTCTTTATGAGGAAAGAAGCACATCTTGAGTGTACTCGAAATTTTCTATTGATAGGAGTGTATCATCAAAATATAATAGTTGACAGACCATTGTAATATTGAATGCTAGGAAGGGGGCTGGTGTATAGCTTGGGAGTGGGAGAGTAATATTTGATCTTGAGAGGAGACTCCCCCGCCCCAGTGGCAGTGCCTGCGGTGGGGGCAGCCCTTTTCCCAGAGGGTACTGAGTCCCCAGAGTACCCGCCACCCTTCAGACCCTCCTGCCTGGCACATCTGGCAGGAGAAGGGGAGAATCCAGGGCTGAGCCCCCAGCAGGTATACCCTTCAATTTAGAATTGGTGGGTGCCTGTCTTTATTAGGTGCTTTTAGGGCAGTGGTTCTTAACTGGGGGTGATTTTGTCCCCCCCAGGGGACATTTGCCAGTGTCTAATGACATTGGCCAGGTATACTACTAAACATCCTAAAATGCACAGGACAGCCTCCACAACAAATAAGTACCTGGCCCTGGGTGTCAGTGGTGTCCAGGGCGAGAAACTCTGATCCAAGAAAAGAGCCAGGAAACTGAGATTTGCCGAAAACTCGCTGCATGGCCTCAGGGAAGTCACGTAAGCGTGCTGAACCTCAGTCTCATCATCTGAACAATGGGGTAGCAAGGGTTGCTGTCCCTCCGCTTCACGGGGTTGTCGTCAGGAGGGGGAGATGGTGGACACACAGGCATTTGGGGAGTGGCCCTGCAAAGAGGCCCGTGGTGGTTGTGTTCCAGTGGAGGCAGGGCTTTCCAGCCCTGGCCCTTCTTCCTTGACTGTGTTCTCTGTCCACTGAGCTGGAGGCGTCAGGTGACCAGCCATGAGCCTGGGTCCTCGTTCATGTGGTTCCCCCATAGCCCTGAGGGCCCCAGCCTTTTGATGAGGGCTGCAGAAATGAGGGGCTCTCTGGGAGCCCTGGGGCCCAGACAAAACCATCTCCGACTTTGTGCTTAGCTGGACGGGAGTCCAAGGCTGTGGGGCAGATAAGAGGTATTTATCATGTTCCTTATCTGAGGCCCCACTGAGGTCCAGG
>CAUYSK010022794.1:0-34520 GCA_963575035.1 Avahi laniger
TGAGGCCATTTTCACAATGGAGGGGCGAGTTTAAAGAGGAGAATTCGCCCCATTCCCTCTCCTCCTAAGCTGTGTTTTTCTTTATTCCTTTGCACATCACACATTCAGTTCTAGTAACATCAGAGTAAGAACTGGCTATAAAATACATTTTTAGACCACTATGCAGCTCGCACTTTCTCTGTATCAGTCATCACGGTTACTGAGATTTTCTCTGTTGAAATCTATTGAGACTATTAAATAAAAACCAATGAATCTAGCGATCAAGACTGAAAATTTTAGAAATTTCGGTTCCATTCCCAGCTCTGCCAGGGAGCAAGGCATCTAAAATAGCTGTCTACTGCACCTCACAGTGAGAGACTGCTCCATAAAAATGGGAAGACAATTTGTAGAAAATGTAAGAATTAATAGGATTCTGAAGTAATATCTATTGAACTCTCTGAATTTCAGAAGACTATTTTAAAATAAGACAATACGCAACGGAAACCATTTACTATGCATACAGGTCTTATAAGGTCTGATAAATCCACAATGAGGGTTGTGTCCTCTGATAAACAGTCCTAAAGAGGACAAAGAAACAGCATCAGTGGACACCCACAGGCCTTATGTATGACATTAAAAATGAAGTTAACGGAAACCCCTGCATAACTCATTACTCTCCCTTTCACTGTATTTTTCTTTCTCACGGGCTAACTGCTTGACATGACAGATGGCCCAAAAGGTTTTAATTGGGTTTTTGTAAAGAAAGCCATCTTAAATTAATTGATTTCAAATTGTGCTACTTGTAGCCCTAAGGACTGTGAAAAAGAACCCAGCAGTAGGGCTCAGAGCATCCAAACTTATGGTTGTCAGTGGCTTCTATGGGCAGTTCTGGGAGGGGAGGAACACTGGGCTTTAGCCTGGGATTTAGTTAGAAGCAAAAGCTCTACTATTTTTAAGATGCTTGAAAGTCTTCCCACATAACTTACAAACTGTACCAGGAAATCTTTTGTAAAGTAAGAAGTCATCATTTCACAAGGGTGAAATGATAATAATCATTCCCTAATTTATGTGGGTTGAGGGATAATGGGTTGTCATGGCATAAGGAATATATTAATACTAAGTTCAAAATCATAATTACAAGGAAACGTATATTTCTTCTTGATGCTGTTCTCCTTGTAGACAAACATAAGTTCCAGTAGATACAGCTCTTTGTAAACAAATAACTTTAAAAAATAATTTTTGAAAACATGGAAATAACTATTTTTCCCATATCAGTGTTACTTGATATATGAAGAACCAGGAAAACGTGACCAGTTCTCAGGAGCTGAGGCCAACCTCAAGATGGTCTATACCTTCAAATGATGAGACAAAAAGCAGCTGTTATAGTTCTGCTCAGTGACGCAAAGAAAACAAGCTCAAAAAGCACAAATATATGGGCAATCTCAGCATAGAAATAGAAAACAGTTAAAAATGGAAATTTTAGATCTGAAAAATATCTGAAAGAAAAAAATTACTGGATGGGTGAAATAGCATAATTGAGATGACAAATGAAAGGGTCAGTGAATTAGAAAATAGGTCACTAGAAAGTGCCTGGTCTGAAGGAGGAGAAAAAGGGTTGAAAATAACTAACAGAGCCTGAGGGGCCTGTGCACAATATGAAAAGATTTAATAACTTCATGTTCTCAGTCACATGCAAAAGCTACGGAAAGTTGATGTCATAGAAGTAAAAAGTAGAACAAAGGTTAATGGAAGCTGACAAGGGTTTGGGGAAGACGAGGTAGGAAGAGATTTGCTAAAGGACACACAATTACAGCTACTTAAGAGAGTAAGTTCTAGTGTTTCATAGCACTGTTGGATGACCATAGCTAAAAATACTATCTATTTCCAAATAGCTAGAAGAGAAGATATTGAATGTTCTCAAAAACGATTTAGACAATGGATATGCTAATTACCCCAATCTGATCACTATACATTGTATGTATCAAAATGTCACTACCTGGCCCCAAATTATGTACAATTATTGACAATTAAAAATAAAAATAGAAAATAAATTTGAAAAAGTTTTAATATACATGTAACTGGAACCCTAGAATGAGGAAAGAGAGAGAATGATGAACAAAAAATATGTTTTAAATAATAATGACTGAAATTTTCTCAAATTTGGAAAAAGATTTTAGAAAAAAAATTGAATTTACAAATTCAAATTCAGAAAATGTCAAACAGAATAGATGAAAAGAAAACTATGATTTGACACATCAAAGCCGAATGGCTGAAAGCCAAAAATAAGGAGAAAATCCTGAAAGCAGTCAAAATAAAATGAAAAAATTACATACAGACGATTAATGTTGAGAGATTACAGACTGGTCACCAGAAAGCACAGAGACCAAAAACAAACAGCAACAACAAAAAAGTGAAATATCTCTAAAGTGCTGAAAAGAAAACATTGGCAAACAAAATTCTATATTCAGTGAAAATATCTTTCAAGATTAAAGGTCAAATAAAGACATTTTCAGATAAAAGAAACTAAAAAAATTATTGGTACCAGACCTACACTATAAGAAATGGTAAAGAAAGTTTCTATGGGATCAAATGAAACCTATTAGAGGAAAAGTTGGATCTTCAAGAATAAATGATGAACACTAGAAATTTTTATTTTATGTGAATTATACCTAAATAAAATTAATTTTTAAAAATCTCAAGGTAATTTTTCATGCAAAGTTCTGAATATAACCATTTGCCACAACTGCAACAAGAGCAGGGAGGCAAGAATGTGCTTCCACAGGAGAACTCTCCAGACACATCTCCCCCAAGCTCTGCATCTGGTACTTGGATCACTCAGAACCTGGGCACGGCTTTTGCTACTGACCAGGAAATAACTTCTTTGAACTACCCCTTTTTCCTCCTGCAAACACCATTTTGTATGACCTGGAACTGCTATAAAGAACAAAGTGCTATAAAAATAGGTAGAATATCTTGCTCACCATTATGAACATCCTGGCAGCTGCACTACAATTTCAGAAATCAAAATGTACACAATAACTGAAGCTAAAGGTTTGATTTTGCCCCCAAAATCATAAAAAAAATTAGACACATACTGATCACTTAAAAGTGTCATCCCTCTCAGCTCAACTCAATCTTGACATTCTTCAGAATGAAAGACTTCAGAACTCCTCTGCCTTTGATATAACAGCTAAATGCAACACCTGGCCCTAGAGCAGGTCCGTGCTGGAAGGGGAACATTAGTGTGGCCAACTGAAAAATCTGGAACCTGGATAGTGGATTAAAATATGAGAGCAATGCTAAATTTACTGGCAGTGCTAACTGAATGGTGGTTATATAAGACAATAACCTTATTTTTAGGAACACAGAAGCATTAATATTTAAGGATAAAGGGCCATTGTGTATACAGCCGACCTTCGAGAATAGCTACACACACATACAGAGAGAGAGAGAAGGACAGTGATAAAGACAATAAAAGATAAAATAAACGGGGTAAAATGTTACCAAATAGGTGAATCTGGTAAAGGGTATATGGGTGTTCTTTGTCTTATTTTATACTTTTCTGTATGCTTACAATTATTTCCAAACAAAAACATTTAAAAATTAAATAAATACACATTTAAAAAACCATGGAAAAAACCAAAACCACTCTGAATGTAAGCAGTGACAATATGAAAAAAAAGTTCAGTTCTGTTAATAACAAGAAATACCTGTTTGTGAAAATCACTTTATACCAACAGGCCACTAGAGCTCATGGACAGTTAACAAGCAGTGTTCCCCAGCTGTCGCGCTGTGGCCCACACGGATTCCTCCTGCTTCCTATTGCTGGCATTCACCTTTTCTATACACAGAGACTTACATGCGCACATACGAATGCGCTTTTCCACACGGCACTTCCTAAACGCTCTTTCTGCCTCTCTCTGCTTCTTCCCTTTCTCTCTCCTTGCCTCTCCTCCCCCATCTCCACCGCCTCCATCTCTATTCCTCTCTCTCCCCCTCATTCTGCCTAAGGCAGGAACTTGGAATTTAATTTCGGGTCTTAAACACACTTACACGGGAATACTTCTTGATGTCCTCTGTGGGGATCTGAAGGGGAGTGGTCTTTGCTTCCTCCTTCTCTTTGGCTGGATTGATGTACCAAATCAGATTCAATAATAGCCCTAAATAGAAGAGGATGAATTAGCTAATAGCTTACTTGGAAATCAATCTATGTTGCTAATATGTTCAATACACTTTATGCTATTTTTAAAAACGTATGGATAGTCTCAGCAAGATCAAATTCTGAGTTGAAAAACCATACACAATGTTTCATAAAAATAAGACACAGCCCAGAAAATAACAGGTTGTCCTGTGATGTGAGACTTGGGCAGCAGACCCAGTTCTCAAGCACTCCTGCCTGGACTGGAGGGCCCAGAACGTTCCTGCGTCCAAGGGTAGAAAGTAGCAGTGGCGTTGAGAATTGCTCAGTAGAGTAACTCACATTTATGGAAATTCGATATATGTTTTGAGAATAATATTAGCTCCAATTCATAGGTTGGAGAGAAGGGAAAGACAAAAGTCGTGACCAGAACTTCCTCAAAAACGAATGAAACCTGGATGTGAGTGAGAGACCATTATTTACAGAAGCAAACAGGGTAAATCTAAACAAGATATTATTTGAGGATAGTCTAACAATTTCTATTAAGAAAAAGGGGCACAGTTTGGGGACACCGCTTTGTAGAGTTTGTGTTTCTCCATCGCAAATTAAAAATTTTAAATACATATACTGATAAAATACCTTTGAAGGAAAGAGCTCCATTGTTCCTTTAGTTCTGAAGAACTGCAGTTTTAAGAAATGGGAGAAAAAATTAAACCACATAAAATATTTATACTAACACATTAAGACTGTCTTTCCAGATTACAAGCATCAGCAGCCAGTGGTTACCGATGTGGATGCGTGTATAAATCGTACTTTCCTCCTAACTGGGCACTGGATGGACCCTGCTTTTTCATGGGCAGTACACGAGGATGGGAAGTAGGTGTCAGAGAACAAGAGAGGTTGGTTTGGAATTTAAACACTTGGTTGCAACTATGGGATGCAAGTTCTGTGATCACGGGCAAGTCACTCAACCACTCCGAGCTGTGGTTTCCATAGCTGAGAAAGGGGTTACTTAAACCTCAGTGTGTTCTAGTACCTTCAAGTGCTGTTGTAATGTAAAGAGTATTATTATTCAGATTAAATCATACTTAGGAAATTCAGCATTTGGACGGAACACTCTTGGCCCAGAAACAAGAACGTTTTTAAGAGGAAAAATCCCCCCCAACATTTTATTTCTTTATACACATAGCAAAACTGCAATATGTTAAATCAGTTCCTAGGAAAGTTCTTCTTCATCACTGTGATCCTCTGATGAAGATCAACTCACCTACTGCTTAGTCATGATTAATATTTTTTCTTCTATTTCACTGCAGGGTTTAATATTTGAGGAAAAGGTGTTTTAAGGCTCATTCCTACATGGACTTATCACTTCATAACTTTTAAAAAATTATGGTAAATTATATATAACATAAAATTGATTATTAGTGACATTTGATACATTCAAAATATTGTGGCACCTTCAACATTATCTCTTGTTTCAGGACATTTTCTGAAAACAAAAGCAAACCCTGGACCCATTAAGCAGCCACTCTCCATTCCCCACTGTCCCCAGCTCTTATGCCACATGTTCTTTCTCCATTCATCAGTTGATGCACATTCCGTTTGCTTCTATTTTTTGGCAATTATGAACAATGCTGCTATGAATGCGTGAATGCTGCATGCAAATTTTGGGGTGGTTGTTTTCTGGGAGGGTCTATACCAGAAGTGAAATTGCTCAGTCAAATGGTAATTCCATGTTTAACTTGTTACAGAACTATCAAACTTTTCTGCACGGGCTGCCACCTGTTATATATCTACCAGCAACAGCCCCCCACTTGTACAAAGGGGCAGCATTCAGAACAGACAGCCGCCTTCTCAAAAAAATCCGTTTCTCCGTTTCAAGGGCCCTGAGCTTATGAACCAAGTTCAAATGCTTCAGATCACTGACACTTTCTAATAGTCTCAGTGGATATAGAAAGTCTGTAAGATAATCTTTCAGAAACTGAGTCTTAAACAAGGACATTATTAAATTGGTATAAATTGTATTACATCAGAAAACCCTCCAGTGTATGCAAAGAACAATCTCAAAAGCAGTATGCAAAAAATGAGAAATGTTGCGCATCTTTCGTGATAGTGGGTCAATGAAAATAAAAATTCAGTTCTTGAACAGATGCGATTTTCTAGCAGAAAGGGAACATTGTCTTGACAGAAAATGTTTTCAGCAAAGTATTGCAGGTTCTGTAGCACCCATTAAGACGTTAGCAGTATCTGGGACAACAAATGGTTCTGGTAAGAGAACAAAGGTCTACTCTCCCTAAATACTGTCACAATTACAAAGGTTAAGAGAAAAAGAAGTGAAGGAAAACATGTTCCCCTTACAAATGCAATATGAGTGGTCTGCAAGGTCCTAAGAAACAGAGTGGAGCGTGGTTGTTGATTGGTTATTTCTCAGGCTGAGCACTGTTGGGTACAAGAAAAACGTGGCAGGAAGAGCGCAGCCCTGGGACAAAGGCTGGCCTGAACTCGAGTCCCTCCCCACAGTGTCCCAGTGTATGGCCTTGGGCCACTAACTGAGCCTTCCTCAGCCTCTGTTGTCATGTCTAAAAGCTGAAGAACATAATGACACTTGCCTTGGAGGGCAGTTAGAAAAATTACATGAGACATCAGTGATGTTTCTAGTATGGCCTGAGAACCCCTCCCACAAATTTTAGTTTCCTCTATGTACCTACCTTGGTTAAAGAAAGAGAAGAACTACTAAATTTCTTTTTAAATAATGATCTGTCCTCTATCAGTGGCTCTTTTGGGACAATTCACATGACCTCAGGCCAAGGCCCCCAGAGTCGTTCTCATTCTGTCCTCTTGATGACATCAGCACCTCTGTAGCTACATTTATGAGCGATTTCTCTTACCCAAAGCATGTTTTATTATCTTTGTCTCTGATTTTGTTGACAGCTGGACTTCTCATTCATTGCTCCCCTCACTAAGCATTCTGCTGCATTTTTTTACTAGATACAAAGGAAAGCTTGATTTCCGTGGCAAAAGAAAAACCAAATAGCTGTGGAATCTTCTGTGGGATTCAAAAGAGAGGAAAAAAAAGGAATAGAGGTGGCAATACCACATGTTGGGTAAAAAAGCCTGTGCTTTCAGATGTGGATGTCACTAACACTAATGTGCTAACAGCCACGAAACTTGTGAGCACCACGGCCCTCTGGGCCACAGGGAAGAGAGTCCCGTCGCAGAGCGGTTGTTAGGGCTGGGCAAGATTAGGTGCATAAAGGCCTTAGCCTAACACCGAGCCCATAATATGCCCCTGATAAATCATACCCATTATTATTGCCACTCAGATTAAATATAACATTCAAAAATACTAGCACTTAATTTTGCACGTCTCACATATGACACAAATACCTGGGAGGCAGGGGAGGGCAGCAGAGAAGGCTCTTATTTTTCTCTAGTGACCAAAAGGCTTCTTGATAAGATTTAGTTTGTTAAAATATTCTTTGTCTTTCATGCTATTTTCCGAATGATACAAACAGAGTGGACCAGGTAAACAGACGGCCAGACCACTCAGTTCTCTCCATCTCCCTGCCTTCGGCTACCTGCTGAGTAACGCTCACTCGCCAGGCCGGGGATGGCATCTGGGTCGGTCCAAATCTGTCTGCTGCTTCGTCCATTTCTCCTGGCACTCGGGGGATGGAGTCCTTCTCACCATCTGTCAGGGCCATCGCCTCCCCTAACTGGTCTCCCTGCTTCCATTCGTGCCTGCCCCGCAATTTCCCAACAGTCGGAACCATCTGCTAAAATTACACTCACCTGATTTGGTCACGCTCCAGTTTACAACCTCTCAGCACAGTATTCGACCCCTTCCTATGGCCTACGGGGACCCTGTGTGACCTGAGCCTCCACAGCTCACACCTGTCCTCACTCTCCGGTGTCAGTCTCCCAGCGCCTTGGCCTGCCCTGGGCCCCTCCCTGCAGAGGACCACGCTGTGCCCACCTTAGGCCTGTTTTTCCCACAGCCTGGAAGGTTCAGTCCCCTCATCTAGACATGGTGGCTGCTTCTCAGCCCATGGGTCAAGTTTAAATGTTGTCACCTCACAGAGGCCCTCTTGGGCAAGTCCTCCTCAACATGGTCCCGTCGTCCTCTCCACATGGCACCCTGTCCTATCTTCTTAGCAGCGCTAGCCACAGTCTGCAGTGTCCCCTCTCTTACTGTAATCACCTGTCTGTCAGCCCCGGGCAAGAGGGACCCTGCCTGTCACATTCTCCATTATATTCTCTACAGAGTCACAGCACAGAAGAGGACCTCCGTGAGTACCAGTTGAATAAATGATCAAAACATTTGCAAAAACACATGAAAAAATTACTTTTATCTTTTCTTACAGAAAGAGTTGGTGGAAATGCAATTTGTTAGTGAAAATGCATTTTATGCTAATCACGAGAGCATGGAGCGTATACGTACTTGGCATTAGACACAAGCAACAAACTGCTGAAGGAAAAGGTGTCGCTTCTGCCTCCTCCAGCCTCTTTTGAGTTCCACGGGGCCATGAATCACAGCGTGTGATCGGCGGCCTACAAAGCTGTGATGTCCTCACTGGGTGTCCAGCTCAGGAAAACAGCTCGTCCTGCCACACATCAGACATGACAGCACTAGTCAGTGGTCAAATACATGACAGTGCTTTATGCCAAATTGTAAAGGTGACAAAATCTAAAAATTATAATCGATCTACCACTACTGGTGGGAGCCACATGGAAGAGATACAGGCAGCCCATAGGAGCAAACACCAGCCCCCAGGTGACAGCCAGCAAAGAAAGGGGGACCTCAATACTACAACCTCAAGTGACTGAATTCAGCCACATGCTTGGGCTCAGAAGCAGATTCTTCCCCAGAGCCCGAGTAAGGAGTGAGGCTCTGCACACCTCCGTCAGCTTCTGGGGGTCGCCCAGGCAGAGGACCCAGTCAAGCCCACCTGGATTTCTGGCCTACAAAACTGTAACATAAATTGCTCTTGTTTTCAACCACTAAGTCTGTAGTAATTTGTTATAGCTGCACAAAAACCAAATACAGATTCTGGTCCCTGGCAGTGGGCGCTGCTGTATAAACGCCTAAAACCGCAGAGGCGGCTTCAGAATCAGCCATAAGTGGACGTTGGAAGAATTTTGAGGAGTGTGATAGAAAAAAAGCCTAGATTGTCTTGAACAGACTGTTAGTAAAAATACGGACATTAAGGACTGCAGGGAGGGCTCAGAAGGTCCTGAGGAACATTATGGAGAAAACCTAACTTGCCTTAGCATATACCTCAACCATCGTAAACAAACTGAGGAAAGAAATATGAATTTTATGACCAGGTGTGATGGCTCATGCCTGTCACCCTAGCACTTCGGGAGGCCAAGGTGACAGGATCACTTGGACCAGGAGTTTGAGACCAACCTGGGAAACATAGCAAGACCATGTTTCTACCAAAAAAATAGAAAAAATTAGCCAGGCCTGGTGGCATGCGCCTCTAGTCCCAGCTACTCCCAAGGCAAAGGCAGGAGGATCACTTGAGTCCAGGAGTTTTTGGTTGCAATGAGCTATGATGATGCCACTGCACCCTAGCCTGGGTGACAGAGTCAGAACCTGTCTAAAAATAAATAAATTAATTAATTAAAATAAAAATAAAAGAAATGTGGATTTTTAAAGGCACTGCTGGTAAGGGCTCAGAAGAAATATGTTACTGGAAATTGGAAGAAGGGAGATCCTTGTTATAAGACGGGAAAAATCTTAGTGAAATTGTGTCCTATAATGATGTGGAAAGCAGATGTTTTAAATGGTAAACTTGGATCTTTAGATAAAAAGACGTCCAGATAAACAGTTGAAAGAGAGGCTTTTACTTCCTTGTTGCTTACAGTAAAATGTGAGAGGAGATGTACAGAAAACTGTCTCCCACAGAGCCAAGAAAGTGTTTCCCCCGAGAACACGAAGGCTGCTCTCCTGAGCTCAGCAACACTAAACCTTATGAATATGAGCAGCTTTTCATGAAGCTAGTGCTGAAGTTAAGAAGTAGTTCGTATGTTTTAGAGGAAACAAGACAGAGTATGTCTTGGGACCACTAGTCTGTTCTGATGACCAAAAACAGTATATTAAACAACTACCTTCTGCTGTGAGGGCTTAAATAACCACCGAAAAACTTGGAGTGCTTTCTGATTGATGTGAACATCCTTTTTCCTTCAATTCTCAGCACCAAAATTGGTCACGTCTACAGCAGTTGGCAGAGCACTGCAGTCAAATCCCTGAAGCCCGAGGACTCCTCAGAAGTCAGGGCCACTGACCAGTATGACGTCACGGTTCCGAGGCTCATGCCATAACTGACAAACTGACATACTGGCTTCCTTGATTTTGCTACCTTCTTATAACCTTTTAAAATTAATCTTTTTCATTTTTTGACAATTACAGATTCACATGCAGTTTTAAGAGCTAATACAAAGAGATTCCATCAACTTTTTATCCAGTTTCTCTCAATGATCTCTCCCCAAATTAGAGTGTAGTATCATAAGCAGGATATTAACATGGATACAATCAAGTTACTGGACATGTCCGTTAGCACAACGAGCTCTGTATTACCCTGTTTGGGCCACACCAACTTTCTTCCCACCTCCACCACCTTTTTAATTCCTGACAACCACTTATCTCTTCTCCATTTCTATAATTTCATCTTTTTGTAAACAGAATCATACAATATATAACCTTTTTGGATTGTTTTTTTCACTCAGCATAATAGGAGATTCATCCAGATTGTTGCAGGTGTTTATAGTTCATTCATTTGCATTGCTTAGTAGTATTCTAGGGTATGTATGGTCCTACTTCAGTTTGTTTAACCATTCACCTGTTGAGGGACCCCGGGGCTGCTCCCAGTTTGGGCCTATAGCAAATAAAGCTGCTAGAAACATGTGTGTACAGGTTTTGGAATCAACATAAATAGTCATTTCTCTACAATAAGTCCCCAGGAGTGTGATTCCTGGGTTGAACAGTAGTTGCATGTTTAATTTTTTAAGAAACTGTCAAGACTGGAAAAGTGTCTGTTTTCCAGGGTAGCTGTGGCATTTCACATTCCTACCAGCATTGTGTGAGTGTCCACAATCCCCACACCCACACCAACATTTGGTGTTGTCATTTTTTTTATGTTAGCCATTCTGACAGGTGTGTCGTGATGTCTCATTGTGGATTTCATTTGCATTTCCCTGATAGTTAATGATGCTGAACATCCTTCATTGTCTTTATTCACCATCTATCTTCTGCAGTATCATGGAACTTACAGTATTCTGCTAAAAACATTTTATGTAAACACATGGTTCTCTTTCCACTAGAAAACTGACCTTTTCGAAGATGAGGGGACTGCCGCAGAAGCAGGTTAAATACCTGGAAGCTCAGCACCCATGAGCTAAACTAGGGATTCAAATCCAGCTGGCTTAGGTGTGACACACACGCCCAGGGCGGTGAGGCCACCTAACTCTTCTGACATGGAGAAGCTCCTTTCTTTGACAACTTCGTAGGACTGAAATTTGACCTTACTAACAAAATTTATGATTTCCCTTACAGTATCCTGTAATAGTTATTTGAATACATATCTTTTATTTCCCTCTAGATTCTTAAGAACTTCAAGGAAAGAGTCTGTATCTGATTTATCATTTGATTCTCCCAGACTTTGACACTTCAACTTTGTTGAATGAATAAATGAAACAGTTTTCTGCCATGGATGGGGAAAAGAACCTCTTTCATTTACTTCATTCATTCAACAAATAGTATCTGACCCTGTCCTAGGGGAAAGGCACTTGGTTAGCTCTGGGCAGCGGAGAACCAAAGGGATCTGGGCCCAACTCTCACAAAACCTGCATTTGAATGGGAGAGACAGACATTTACTTACTAGTCACACCAAAAACTGTGAAGCACAAGACTCTGATAAATTCTGCAAAGAAAAATTAAAGAGCGACAGGAGAGTTAAAAGAACTGATTCCTTACTTAGATTGTGAAGAGGGCAGGCATGGAAGGCTTCCTGGAAAAAGCTCAGCTTGTCTGAAATGAGCTTTAAAGAATAATTTGGAATTAACTGGGAAGGGAGAGCAGCGAAAGAGAGAGAGAGAGAGAGAAGAGAAATGTGTTGAGAGGCGACATTTCATCTTTTTACGCAGAAAGTATGGAATTTGAATATGTAATGTTTCTGAGACATGAAAAAGTTTGCTGATTGGAGACACTAACAGAAGTTCAAGAAACTGAAATGATCCTAAAAAGGTAGGTAAGGGCCAGAAATGCAAGTCTTGTTAGTCCTTTTAGACCTTGTCAAGGCCTTTCATCCTAAAACCAAACTGGCACAGAAGTAGCATGTAGATAGGGGCCTTCGGAGACTTTTAGTAGCTTTTAAAGAGATGATACTAGTCTAGAAGAAGCTTGACTCTGTTTAGAACCCTGGAGGTTCACTGGGAACCCTTTCTGACTGCCCATAAGCCATCTGTCAGAACATATTTAGGGCAAGAAATGCAGGCAGACTGATCGCTGTGTCTTTCCCTGTTCCCCGAATATCTCAGGGGACTCTCCCCCTCTCCCCTTTTCCTTCTGGAACCTGGTCACAGGCGATCGATTCTTAAATGCATTAGAATCACGTGAGGGAAAAAAAAATCATATGAGGGAGATTTTAGGTGCCTTTCCACTCCCTAGAGGTTCTGATTCATCAGATCCAAAAAACCTGTATTTTTCAAAAGCTTTTCAAGTGATTTTATGTGTAACCAGGATTGTGAATGACTGTTTTTAGGAATATATTGAGATAGTTGTAATGTGCTGATACCATCTTCTCCTTGTAGGGAAGGAAAGGAGAGAAAACATTTTCTTAGAAAGATCAAGGGCATTTTCCTTAGTCGTGTAATAATTACATTTACATGTAATAGTTCAAGTTTAATTTCTTCCAAAATCCCATTGTTGAGAGGATTCCGGGAAGAGTAGGAAGCACAAGGAATCTGTGTCCCACCTGGACAACAATGCACTAACAGAGTCTGCCTTATGTAACTTATTCTGGAACTCTGGAGTTCACTGAAGCCTTGCAATTTATAGGAGAAAGCTTGGACAGTAAACTGTGGCAAATTGCAGTCACGTTCAGCTTTTAGCACAGTAGCAACTACTCATCCCCCAATTGCCCAAGCTCTGTGGCAGGCAGTCACGAGCATGGTCCTAGAGTAGCTTTCATGTAGTTTGCAGGACCAAAGTAGGCAAAAAGGACTCTGTCCTCCTAATATTAGCAATATTTGCTCTGATCATAAAAGGGCAGCCATTGTTGTTGTGCCTTCTCTCATGTTGTACGTCCCTGACCCTCAGGCTGAAATAATTTCCAGGGGATTTAAAGGGCTGCTCGTCTCCCCCGACTCATCTTCATTTTTCTCTTTTCTCCCTTTTGGGAGCCAGACAATAAAGATGAGGACTTCAAAAGCAACTGCATAAATGGAGAAATTTAAACAATGGCCATGCATGCCCAGGAAAAGGCACGGGCTCAGAAAAGACCTCAGAAGACATTAAGTTTATACTTCAGGCTGCTCCTTATTGTAGAGACAGCATACAACAATAAAAAGTTATACACAAAAACAATAGCAATAAACAGCAAAACCTGGAGAAAGGGGGAGAATCTGATTTCCAGAGTTATCACATTATTATGTTCAAATGTCCAGTTTTAAACAAAAAACCCACAAGGCAAACAAACAAAAAACATCAGGATGGCATGTCCTATTCAAAGGAAAAAAATAAGTCAACAGAAACTGTCTCTGAAAAAGACTTTGATGGCAAATGTACCAAAGATTTTTAAACGACTGTCTAAAAGATGCTCAAAGAACTAAGGAAAATGTAGAGAAAGCCAAGAAAATAATGAAAGAACAATATGGAAATATTAACAAAGAGAGAGAAACTAACCTAACTCACCTAAAAAGAAACCAAAAAGAAATTCTGAAGCTGAAAAGTACAAAAACCGAAAAGAAAAATCCATTAGATGGGTTCAAAGGCAGATTTGAGCAGTAAGAAGAAATAATCGGCAAATGTAAAGGACAATGGAAATGATCAAGTCTGACAAACAGAAAAAGAAAAGATTGAGGAGAAGTGAATGGAGCCTAAGGGCCAAATGGAAGTGAACCAACATATATATTGTGGGAATCAGAGAGGAAGAGAGAGAGCAAGAGAGGCAGAGAGAATATTTGAAGAAACAAATGCCCAATTTGATGAAAGACATGACTATAAATGTCCAAGAAGCTCCACAAATTCCAAGTAAGATGAACTCAAAGAGAGTTTGAGACCCACTGAGACCCATTATAATTGAACTTTCAAAAGTTTAAGAAAAAAATCTTTAAAGCATCAAGAGAGAAGTGACTTATTACATGCCAAGAGATCTCAACAAGATTATCAGCAAATTTCTCAGCAGAAACATCCAAGTCTAGAAGGCAATGAGCCAACATATTTGAAGTGTTAAAAGAAAAAAAGCTGCCAACCAAAATCCTGCATTTGGCAAAACTGTACTTGAAAAGTGAGGGGGAAATTTTGACATCCCCACATAAACAAAAGCTAAGGGAGTTTGCTGCCTCTAGACCTACCTTACAAGAAATGCTTAGGGGAGTCCTGCAGGCGAAATGAAAGGACAATGACAGGCTATATGAAGAAATAAAGAGCTCAGTAAAGGTAAATACGTGGGCAACTGTAAAAACTAGTATTGTATAATGACTTACAATGGCAATTTTTGTTTTGTATGTGATTTGAGTCTAATACATTTTTAAAAAACAATTAGCTGGTATTATTATAACTTTAGTTAGTATCTCCATATTTTGTTTTCTACAAAATTTAAGAGACTAATGCATTTAAAATAAAAACAGGCATATCTCAGAGATATTACAGATTGGGTTTCAGACCAGTATTCTTTGTGGTTACCATGGGGATTACATGCGCAACTAGATCTATCAGGCAAAATCATAGTGGCAGAAAGTAGAAAAATGGTTGCCAGGGGGTGGAGGGAGGGAGGAACGTGAAATTATTGTTCAGTACATAGAGTTTCCATTTTACAAGATGAAAAAAGTTATGGAGTTAGGTCGTGGTAATGGTTGCGCAACATAATGAATGCATTTACTATCACTATCGTATATGTAAAATAATATAATGATAAATTTTATATCATGTAAAAAATAAAAATCAGAAAAAAGAGAAAAATTAAGCCAATAATAAATATGATAGCATTGTTATTTCTTTTAATTGAATGAAAGAGCTTAAATGGAATAACAGTGATATAGTCTATGTCTTGGTCAACTCAAACCACCGTAACAAATTACGATAGACTGGGTGGCTTAACCAGCAGAAATTCATTTCTCACAGTCCTGGAAGGTAAAAGTCTAAGCATGTTCAGTTTCTGGTACAGGTCCTCTTTCTGGCTTGTAGATGGTCAACTTCTCACTGTATGTTTACGTGGCATGGAGAGAGAGAAGTTAGAACTTCAACACCTGAATTTGGGGGTAGGAGGTAGGCAGGAGGTCCATAGTAGTCTAGCATTGATTTAATTGAACCCTAAATTTTTCACCTTAAATAGCAAATAGAAGAGATATTATAAAGTAATGCTATGGCAATAATGCCAACATTTAAGCACATCACAAAGATAAAACTATTTTCTTTATTGTATTTTTTTCCTTAAATTTTTAAATTGATGATGAAATGTCTCTATAGGAAAGCAGGTTAAGGACATGAGCTCTGGTTTCAAACTACCTGGTTTTGAATCTCCTCTCATTATTTACTACCAATGTAACACCGGGAAAACCAGTTTTACTGTTAAAGCCTCAGTGTCCTCATCTGCAGAACCAAGATGATTAGAAGTATCTCACAGAGTTGTTATGAGTGTCAAATGCGGTAATACTACAGAAAGGTTAGTGTGGTGCCTAATACAATAATACCTCAATTAATGCCCATTGTGCCTACGGGAGACAGGGAGGACTTTGCATTCCGAACTAGCAAGCAGTATCACGGGTATTCTTCCGCCACCAAAGAGGAGGGGGAGAGAACAGGTAGTAAGATCAACTGAGCAGCTACAAGTTGCCAAGCCTTTTGCCAGGTAGTGTATGCACATCATCTCATTGCTTGAAGCAGCCTTAGAAGGTAAGAATCATTATTTCCATTTTTACAGATGGAGAAACTCAGGCTCAGTAAAGTTAAGTCACTGAGAGCCACACACCTGACATTGGGATTTATTTTAAATCACATCACATTTAGGTCGGCTCCCAAATTATTTCATTGGCACGTACCTGCGGATGCTTTCATGAACCATCAGTTTGTGGTTTCATGCTCATGCCCCACTCAATCTCTTCCCCCCGAAATGGCTGGTTCTGCACCCACAGCCCCTGTTGGCAGCAGGTCACCAACTCTGAGGGTTGTGAGCAGATGCCTGTCGCTTTGGGGAGTCAGACCTTGGGCGGTGGAGAGGCTGGCGTAGCAGGACGGTGAAAAGCTCTCATTGATGCGTCTCTGACGTCTACGTGCTCACGTCTCAACGGCAGGTACGAGGCTGTGAATTATGCCTCCCTTTTGACTAAACCTTTCCACTCCCCGTTCAGCCTATTCTCCGTCCCGGGTCACTGTCACTGGGAGTAATGTCCGTCCTGATTCTGGCACTCTGGACTATGCTTCCCAGGAACTGATTTTTGCCTCCACCAAGCGAAGGATGCCCAGGCCCCGACAGCACTGCGTCTGCTGCTCTCTGCTGCCCTCTGCTGCCCATAACTGGAAACGGTACCTGTTTAACCTTGCAGACAAAATTTGAGTGCACAGTGGAAAACCATGCACCAATATTGATCAACCTCTTATAGATGGAAAAATCACAAAATTTAGGAGACGCCAATAGCAAAAATGAGAAGTCCAAGTGGAACACATGTAACAGCTGACTTCTGAAGAAAATAGATAATTAAGGGAACAGAACAAGAATGGATCTTTTAAAAAATGTTAACATCTTCAGGGTCGTGAAGCAAAAGAATAGGTGGCTGTGAATCAAAACGATCAAAGATGTTTACTGTTTCATGTTTAATTTCTTGGAAATTAAAGATATCATTGGCCAAGGGAATAATTTAATAGAAGGGCCTGAAGATTGAGTTTAAGGACTCCTATTTGACCTTGACACTTGGAATGTTTGTCTTTCAATTTTAATAACTTAATATTACATTTTTTTCTTCAATAGGTAGATCCATGCTATTTGGCCCATCAGTACGGGGTAATTTAATAATCGGAATAATGTAAATGCTATTTCAGTTTGTAGAGTCAGTATATAAACAAAACTTGGAAGACAATAATAACTATAAAAGATAACCTGACTAGTATTAATGTTGATAATGTAACAAAATCAAAGTCTGGATGTTAAGATAGCAGAAAGATGTGGCAGGTAATGTCAGACACAAATTTTCTCACCATATTTAGCAAAAATTAAGATAAAATTAATGAGGCAAGTTAACTATATTCTTTAAAATTATAAAGATAACCACCCAGAAGAACAGAAATAATATGCTTGAAAAGACTTAGGCATTGATGGATAAAGAAATATGAACTAAGTTTCTTATCTTTCAATAGATACCATGTAAAATTGGAAAACAAAGAGTAGGCGTATTAGCCCACGCATAGAGTTATGGTGATAACTACCAACAGGACAAAACATGTCTTAAAATAGGAGCTAGATTAGAAGTGGGGAGTGGGTGAACTAAGTCAGCTGGAGAATTTATTCTTCACTTGGTACCACTCTGACCTGTTTCATTTTCTCTTTACTTGTGTGTTAATCTAATACCATAAAAGTTAAAAGTAAAAACAAAAACAAAACTTTCTGCAGCTGCAGCTCTTGGCATCATTTCTTCCCCCAGCTGCAGCCGCTCTCTCTGTGCTCACGGTCAGATCCCCCTGAGACAAGAGGGAATAAAAGAGGCAGTAGGAAAAGTTTCTGCCCTGAAGTTCAGGTTTGCTGGGGTCTCTTTTTGGTTGTGTGCGCCTGTGTTCTGTCTTTTCAAGGGCCCGATCTTATGGAATACTAACGTTTGACCACTTGAACCCATCGTGTCTAGAATCTTCTTAAAGTTTTGCTAAATTTGGGCATTCTTCTGTTATTTCTTGATGAGAGTAATCTTGACTCACTGGCTCTTTCTGTGATCCTTGCATTTTAATTTTTTTTCTTTTTTTTTTTTTAATCTTGACCCTACTCAGCTACTGGTCAGCCAGGACCAACGTGGCCTGCCTAGGGAGGAATGAAACGTCTGTGGAAGAGTGATGACAATTGCTATTATCAGAATAAAGAAAACGTGAAATATTAAGTTAAAACAGTGCTGAGGGCGGAGGGTGATGGCCATTACTCCATTCCTCATATTTTCATAGAGAAGAGTGAACTTCGCTCTCCTAGGAAGAACACACATGGAGGGATTTGGGAGTAGAGGTTTTCTTTAGACTAACCACAGTCTTGCATTGAAACACTAGACAGGAGGAAATGAAGAAACCAGATCAACATTTTCCAAGAAGGAATATGTCTCAAACGCCACTCACTGAGCAAGCAGGTAATACGCATGGGAGCTTCCCAGAAGCATCACCACCACCACTAACGGCAACAAAGAGATCACAAAGAAACACACACATTAAATATGCGGAAGCACAGTTGTTGATGGGCAATTTCTGCCCAGTGGAGACAGATTCACAGGCTGCAGACTCTTGGCACTGGTGCTGCTGACTGGCCTTCCATGGGGCTTACAGCCTGCTGTTCTCGGCTCCATGCTGCCTGCCACCTGGGTATCACTAAGTTACCCGCTGTGCTCTTTGGCTGGCAACAGCCATCTCAAACGAGATCACACCATTCACTCCATTCCGGGAGCACAATTTTGCTTGTGATAACTTATGTAGCGAAGCTGCAGTTTCTTCTGTGACTATGGACCCCTTGGAGAGCTGAACTAATTAGAGATTCGGATTAATTTTGAAGAGACTGAAGAAGCTGTATCCAGTCCTGTGAAAGACAGCGCAGGATACAGCTGAAGTTATAGGAACCCAGGCATCCGCGAAAGACCTTTGGCTGGGAAGAAGCCGATCGTATAAAATGGGAATAAAGGAATTCAGACTTGGCATAGGCTTTTTCATTTGCAAGAGATTTCACGTGGGGGAAGTTAAAGAATATTGCTCAAGTTTGGAACATTTTTACACTGTCGAACTGGTCTTTCCATTGATTTCATAGAGTCTGGTGAGCTATTCTGGACAAGACTGGGCATCATTCGTGATAAGAACTAGAAGAGGGAATGACTTTTCAGCTTAGGGTACTTCGTGGGGTTCTGTCTGACTCATGTTGCTGAAGTCTTTTGTGAGGAAAAAGTGAAATACTCATCCGCAGTTCCAAAGGGACTTAGAGTAGACAGAAGTGGGTTTATGTAAGTGAGAACACAGCAGACCTCCCTGCCGAGCGGGACGCCCTCTCTGGCTTCCTTCTGAGTTGCTCGTGAAGTCCACCGGGTTACGACATGGTTTCCCAACCGTCCTTCACTCGCCTGCGGGCCTCGTGTGTGCATGTCACCTGCACCAATACCGATGTGATGTTTTTCTTTAAACATGCAGCATCTATTTTTGAAATCTTGCGCTCAAATTTTGCTTATGACAAACAGTATGTTAAAATGTTTATATGTCTTTCTGAATACAGATTAAAATACATAGTAACTAAATTTTTTTAAAAATGCCTGTCAGCATGCCACCCAAAATCAATTTACACGGTGCCCACGGAACACACGCTGTGACAGACTGAGAGAAGACCAGGCCGGCAGATGTGGGAGGGATGCTTTTGACTCCATCGTTCAGGTTTCCACTCCAGTCCCAAGGACAGAAAACGGACGGCAGGAGGAATGTTTCGGGATCCTCTCTCCACCGCCTCTCTCTCCATCCCACGTGGCAAAGAAGAAACCTTTCTAAGACTGCAGGAGCTTAGGTACCGAGCTTTCGACTTCCTCCTTGACAGCTTTGCAGGGCTCACTCGCAGGGTGAGCTGGGCTGGGCAAGGGGGACACGTCGTCTGGCCGTCCAGCGGTGACTACACGGCTGTTTGGGTCACTGAAGGAGAAGTTAGCAAACTGCGTTTCTGCCTTAAGTCTAAGCCTCATAGAGACACTCAGCTTTGCCAGGGAGCCCTGTAATTTGGGTAATAATACACACATTAAATTTCAATCTGCTTCTGTTTCTTGTGTATATTTCTTAAATTGGTTAAAACCTACAAAGTGGAAGGATCAGAAATACATGTTAAGCACAGATTCTAACACACCATTTGGACACGAAAACAAGTGGAAGGAATGAGAGAAGAAAATGTCAATGGAAGAAAATGAAGACTCCTGTTACCCAGCAAAATACCCTGTGTTTAGAAACATTTAATGGCAGCTTCTGATGAAAAAGTGGTTTTGTTTTTTAAAGTTAATGCAACACTCAAGTATTGTGACTGCAAGTTCTCACTTCCCCAGTGTTGGGCGAGATTTGTATGGCATGCTCGTCTTCTCGCAGCCAAGTCCAGAGCAGGGGGACCCTCCTAAGTCTCTGAGAGGCAATGGGATGTGGTGGAAAGAACACTGGCTTCGGGATCGAGCCCGGGATGGATTCTGGGTGTTTGAAGCTGCACAAATTACTTAACCTTCTTGAGTCTCAGTTCTTGCACCTGTAAAATGGGGACAGTGATCCTTGCAGGACTGATATGAGGATTAAGATAATGCAAGTAATGAACTAACTTAACGCCCGATCCCCTCCCTGCCCACAGATTGGGCTAAAGATATTCCAGAAAGAATTCTCTCTCCCTAGATAGGGCTTCCTCATGGTTTTGCTTTATGTTTCCCCTCTGGGACTCAGTGGGCCTTAGCAGACGTGATCCCCCTTCATTTGGATCCAGTTCTTCTCTCCCCACACGCTTCTCCCCTCATAGACCGGAATTGAGGTTCGGGGGCTCTTCCTTGCTCCAGAGGATTCCTTATTTGTGACTCAGACTTCATTTCCTTTATCTCACAGTTCTCCCCATCCCCGTGAGTTCCTGAGACCACAGCCTGTAGCCCAAGTCTCGCATTTCCCCACCAACCCCAACCTCCATTCACTTAGAAGGAGCCCGCTGAACAGGTGCCAAGCACCCCGGTGGTGCCTGGCATCCGGTCATAATCAATATCCACTCATTTCCTCTCCTAGACGTGGGGGCCGTAGATTGTACTGCCTGTTTTTACAGAGCTGCACTGGCTATTACCATAGTGAACATTGTGCTCTAAGAATTGTGTATTAGACATGAAATATTTTGCACATCGGACTCAATCTTTAAAACCACTAGCATCTGCACTTAGTCAGTGAGACTGCCATTTCAGAAAAAAATTCAAGTCCATGCCTAGGCACCCACTGAATATGCCCATATCTAGATAGTTTTTAAAAATGTTTTGAGATCTTTCTCTTGCATGGAAATGGAGTATGGGTGGTCCAGCTTATACTTGGAAGCCTTTTTCAGCACAGATAAAATTCCAAGACAATAAAGATTTTGATCTTATGTAAGTTCCTTTGTGCAAACAAGCTTGCATAGCAAAATAGTGCAGATAAACCTAGAAGAAAATGGTCTTTGCACAAATAAATGTAACTATATTATGTTTCTCTGGCATAAAAATAGATCAGATGGTAGAGGACAAAAATAGGTGACATGGTAACATAAACTGACTTGTGTAATCAGAGGGTCAACTCTGACATTTTTCTCTCTAGGCCTTTTCCAATAGTCTTGTTGCTAGGGCTACAGTGTTTTTGCCAGATTGGAACAGAATTGTCAACCCTAATGAAGATTAAGTAGCTTGCCCAACTAGATTTTTTTTTTTTTAATAAGCATCAGAGAATACTGCTGGCCTTAAAAGTCATAATCATGAAGAATGGAAAGATCTCTAAAGATCTGTTTTTAGAAAATAGAGCTAATAAAACCTGAAATTTAGTAGACTT
The DNA here is from genome assembly GCA_963575035.1 of Avahi laniger. NCBI lineage: Eukaryota > Metazoa > Chordata > Mammalia > Primates > Indriidae > Avahi > Avahi laniger. Next base: position 22,071 of record CAUYSK010022794.1, read on the forward strand.
TCCATTTCAGAGTTATTCCACAATAAACTCTTATCATAGTCACATTGAACAAAATAACTTGAAATATAATTTCATATGTTAAAAAAGAATAAGAAATTGTTGTTTTTTTTTTTTTTTTCAGACAGAGTCTCACTTTGTTGCCCTGGCTAGAGTGAGTGCCGTGGCGTCAGCCTAGCTCACAGCAACCTCAGACTCCTGGGCTCAAGCGATCCTACTGTCTCAGCCTCCCAAGTAGCTAGGACCACAGGCATGTGCCACCATGCCCGGCTAATTTTTTCTATATATTTTTAGCTGTCCAATTAATTTCTTTCTATTTTTGGTAGAAACAGGGTCTCGCTCTTGCTCAGGCTGGTCTCTGACTCCTGAGCTCAAACAATCCGCCCACCTCAGCCTCCCAGAGTGCTAGGATTACAGGCGTGAGCCACCGCGCCCGGCCAAGAAATTGTTTGTAAATTAAACCAAAAATAAATTTCCTAAAGACTCTGAGTAACCGAGGTACTTAGCGAACAATTCTTCTGATTAGTTGGAAAATTATATTTCACAACTATTCACAAAATCACACCTGATTTATTCTTTAGACAATATAAAGTATAGGATAAAGTCCTCTGTCTTTTGGTTTCTCCCATTAATTGGTCAAAGTCATCAGATTATCTGAAGAAAGTGTAAATACAAAGTCACCCAGTAAGACGTGATCAAGTTTTGCAAAGAGCAATAAAAGAAAACCAGTTTGTTCTGAACACTCAATTGCTAAAAGATGTAAAAAGTAAGAGAAAAGGATGAGGAAGCACTCTTTTTGATGTGCTTGTTGGGGAGTCAGGAGGAGCTTCCGTGTTTGGGGACAGAAGGAAGAGACCACCTAATCTTCAAAAAACAGCAGGATTTGCAGTGCCCTTCAACCCCATTCTGCTTGTGCCCTAAACTATGAGAACTCAAAAATTCATGTAAAGAAAGTGCTTAGCATATAACAGATGCTAAGTGTTTTTTACCCCTTATGTATTTATATTTTTGTAGCAAGAAATTTCAATGTTAACTTCCATTAAGAAAAGCTGAATATTATAGTCTTTAGAACCAAAAGGAATTCACCATAATTTGAATTTTACTCCATTAGTGACATCTGGTGGAAAATACAGGAGTTACAATGCAGCATTAAAAAACTATTCTGACCTTTCATGTATAGTAAATTTAGGATAAATTTTACATACTAACTAAATGAAAACAGAAGGCAAAGAAAAAATGTCTATGAGGATACCGACCTTATTGTGTTAATAACTTTTGAGTCTATATTCTAATATAGGAGGTTAATGAACATGAGAAACAGTGAGTGCATTCTAATAAAAACATTTTTTCAGTGTGCATGTTATATAGTGAAAAAATGATTTAAAATAGAAGTATGGATTCATTATGCTATTCTAGGTCCCTCTTTTATGTATCATATGCCGACGAATCTCCCTTCCCAAGCTTTCAGATCAAAGTTCACTGTGGGGTCGCCTAGGGATTACCTCAAAGAAGTAGCCAGTTGTGCTTCAGAGAATATGGAATTGAGACAAAATCAGGAGACATCCAATGTGACAAGCTATTTATCGAGGCAACAAATATGATGTTTTATAAGTGAGCCTTAAACATTACAAAATCAAGTGCTCTGAGCTAGGGAGGGATTTGAATACTTGTGACCAAAAGAGCAAAGTATGATCTATTGTAGGGTTGGCAAACTACAATTCTTGGGACGAGCCAGCCATCCATTTGTTTTTTGTTACTAGAACAGTCATGCTCGTTCATTTACGTAGTGTCTGTGACTGCTTTCAAGCTACAACCATCAATCTGAATAGGCACAAGAGACCTTATGCCTTCTAAGCCTGAACTACCTGGGCATTTACAGAAAGTCTGCCAGCCCCTACTTCCATCAGACATCCACATGCCCTCGTTACCATCTCCATGGGAGGTTGGCTTGGGAAGGGGTAAGTTGCTTTATTCAGTGGAACGTTGGAGAAATGTCAGTATGAAAGTTTTAAAGCTAAGCATTAGGAGTCCTGGCTAGCCACTGCCCCTCCAACAGTAGAATGAGATATATGGAACAGAACCACCCTGGCTGACCTGCAGACTTGCATGAGGGAAAAATGCTGTTGATATTCTATGGTTGTTTGCTATGAAGCAAAAGCCACCTAGTACGGGAGACTGTTAAGCTTCCGCGTAAGCATTCCCACAAAAGGTTGACTTCTCTGATTGATGACATTGGAAGGACCCCGAAGGCCTGGTATAGTTCAGTCCCTTCTGGGCTCAGCTGGAACCTATTTTCATTACTCCATCTATGGTAAGCAAAGCTGAGTCAATCCAGGGAGGCCTAGCGGCCCACCGGACTCTCTAAGAATCTTATGAATAGCTTCTCTTTATTTACCGTGGTGTGGAAGCCAGTCACAATTTTTTCAACTGTTAGTTTAAATGTCTTCCTCCTAAGATGAGCCTCAAGGTGTAGAAAGAGGGTGGGACAAGTTCATTTGGAGTCACAGGCCAAAACTTTTCCAATCTAGCTTTACCAACAAAGCTCATAGCTTGGCTCCTACTCAACTCCAAAGTGTGCTTATTATCTTAATTGAAACATCATCTGTAAGGGGTAAAAAAGACCATACCTGGGCTCCTTAGAAATCTCACAAGAGTAAATAGTAACATGCAAATGATACAAAATTCTAAGAATTTAACTCCGTTAACAATGTTAGCTGAGTTGAAATAACCAAAGTTACATGCAACCTTTAAAAATGTGATTTCACAGAATTCTTTTGTCTCAAGTTGTTAAAATGCAAACAGGGCTTTTCATTGCCACTTTTCTTGAAATCAAGTTGAGTAACATCAGTAGTCCATTTATTCCACAAAGATAAGTAGAGTCCACAAATTTATCCCTGAGAATCCAGAAACTGCCCTCAGTTTTTGCTGTTTTCAAAGAGCCTAGCTAATGCAGAATTGGTACTATAGAGTAAGTTGCAGGCAATAGACTATATGGCAGAAGCTGCTCCTATTGGGAGTAACAGCCAAATCCAGAGCATTAATTTCTGGACGTAACTCTTAAAAGAAAAAGGGATCAGTACCATAATCACAAAAGCAGTAATGTTAGGATCATATAGTTAGCCAAATAAAAACATAAATGACTGACATTTAAGTGTTATCAGCAATATGTAAGAATATTGCTACTGGTCAGCTTTTTTTGGGGAAGAATCACATATTATTATTCCCATTGTTTAGCAAAGAGGCATTCAGTATTTACTGAAGCAGCCGCTATTCTCTGTATTTTCAAACACATCTCCTAAAAAGATCAGGGTTTTCATCTCCATATTTTTACTGAGACTCTAGTTCTGCTTTCCTTCTCAACTTGTATTTCAAAGGTACAGGTTATGAACAGTCTAAGAATTTCAAATGAGTGTTTAGTCTTAATAGCATCCACTTTATATTAAACACTATACCTATTGTTTGGAAACCTAGACTTTGACCATACCTAATCCAAAATCATTTCCATATGTGTATAACCACTTATTTAGGAAAAAACTTATGGGCAACCCCTTATAGCCAGCTGGACCTCAGGTAGCTCCAAAAACTCTTTAGGGAATGGGCTTTCATGACAGCATTCCCTAGACCCATCACCAAATACTGGCATCTATTTTTCCAGTACCGAGAGATGAAAGAATGTAAGACATTGTTCTTTAATCTCTCACACAATTGGATCAAAGAGAGATGATTCACCCAGGTGAAATAACACAGAAATACATAATTAAATAAACTTGTTTGGTTACTTCAGCCTTTTGCCGTATATTTTCCTTTCTCTTGTAAGATTTCAAGCTTTAGAAAGGCCATGACTTGTTCCATTCATCCTGGCACCTGACACACAGCATTGTGCACGTTAATACTCAGTATGTCATGTTTGAATGAATGGATACAGACTATGTGCATTTAGTAATAGTGAAGGCTCAGTAAGTTCATACATATAAAGAGCTTAGATCAGGGTCTAATGCTGCTTAATATTAATAAATTGAATAACAAAATAAGTTTTAGAACAAAGATTAGAAAAGACTTTTTAGAAGTCTGCCTTAAACTGACCTTGGAAAAACAGGTGAGAACTGAATAGAAAGCATATATTTGATGAGAGTATTGATGAAGGCACAGGAATAAGCATGGTATTTAAATATATAAGGAAAACTAGGCTGACAGGAAGCCTAAAGGTACAGAAAGGTCCCACATCCAACATTTGTCAAACTGAACTAACTCCAGGACATCTATCCTTTCACAACGATGAAGCGATAGATTATTCCGAGTTTACTGCTGAGATGAAGGGGGTATAATCAAAGCTTACCCATCATTCAACTTTGTATCCTTAGACACTATAACCTAAGAAGCAAAAGAAATAATTTGCTATACTGAGTCCATTCTATCATTTAACTGTATTAACACCACATATATATCAAAATATTTTAAGATAAATTTTAAAACAAATTTAACTTTATTTCTTCATTTTCATTTAAAGCTTGATTTTATAAAACACACACATACACAAAATTTTTAAGAGTTTTGTATCACAGTAAATTAAACAGTAGAAATACCCATTGCTTCATGAGTTCAAGTTACATAAATTAAAATCAAATAATTGGAAATGTATTCAATATGAAAACTATACAATGAAATAAATGACAAAAGGACGTAATAAAACAATATATCATTACTTACGGATTATTACTTATTTTTAAGATTTAAACAAAGATTCTGAATATTCTTCTTTTGCTGTATTTTATATTTAAATTTCTCCCTACCTATTTTGAGTCAAGCTACTTGACCAAAATGTCTGCCTTAGGTAAGAACTTAGCTTCATAGCAAAAGTTTTTCCATCTACAGTTACCACCTTCAACGGAATTAACATTACAATTCTGACAAAAATCTGTTGGTTCCCTTTGAACAATGTGCAATAAATTCACTATGTCAACCCTACGGTAAGTCAAAAAGGTATCAAAAAAATGGAACAATTACACATAGTTCAGTAAAGTATAATGTTGGTTATCCTCATCTAAAAATTAACCAATGAAATAAAACATTATCAACTACAGTTGACTTGGTTTCAGGAAAACCACATTTAAAAATTACGTATTACATGATTTTCCTCATCTCATCCTTAGTCATTGACAGGAATTTTGTAGGCCACCATGCTGTTTACTTTGTGGATTGTAGTAGTAAATGAACGAAGACGGACTTCCTCAGAATTGGTAATGAACTGTGGTCCCGACTCTTCCCATTTTTCAGGTACAACCAAATCTTTGTCTGTATAAATCAGTAGATCAAAAGAACCTAAATTGGGGATAAGACCATAAAAGTACATCATTTTTCACAATTAAAACTACCCTCCCTGTCTCTTTCATATTTTGTTAACCCAGTGTTAGAAAAGATAGGTTAGCCTGGTCTCTAATCAGCAGATAATTTACTTTCCTCAATGGAAATTTCTTTTACTAAAGAAAATACTGTAACTTTCAACTTTCTTATGAAAAATTCAAGTTTTAATGAGAAAACCATTAAAAATATTTGAGTAAGTATATCATCACATGAGAAAATATGAATGTAAGGCTCAGGAAAGCTTGTTTCTCTCACTGCTGTCTTTCAGTGTCTGGCATACAGTAGGTATCTGGTAAATACATTATGAATGAAGGAATAAGCTTGGAAAGAAAGACACAATTACAACAATCTCAATCACAGTCTCAACAGTCTCAATCACATACATAAAAAGGTGTAGAAAATAAAAATAGTGAAAGAAAGGACATCAAAATATTCAAGAGTGGGTACTGTGAAATATTCTTCTTTCCTTTCAGCATTTCCAAATTTTCTAGAATGCACATGCAGTCATCCCCCCTTATCCATGGTTTCACTTTCCACAGTTTTGGTTACCTGTGGTCAACCATGGTCTGAAAATATTAAATGGAAAATTCCAGAAATAAACAATTCGTTAAGTTTTAAATTGTGCGCCATTCTGAGTAACATGATGAAACTTCATGCCATCCCACCAGGGACATGAAATCATTCCCTTTTCCAGCATATCCATACTGTATATACTATTTATTAGTCCCTTAGTAGCCATCTCGATTAGAGGATCAACTGTTGTGTTTACACAATAATTGTGTTCAAATAACCTGTATGTTACTTAAAAATGGCCCCAAAACACAAGAATAGTGATGCTGGCATATTATTATAATTGTTCTATTTTAGTGCTAGTTATTGTGTTAACGCTTGCTGAGTGTAACTTATAAGTTAAACTTTATCATAGGTATGCATGTATAGGAAAAAACATAGTATGTCCAGGATTCAGTACTAACCCTGGTTTCAGGCATTCACTGGAGGCATCCCTGTGGAGAAGGGGGCACTCCTGTACATCACTTTTCCTTTATTAAGCTTTTCCCATTTATATTACATAATACTGATAATTAAGAAAAAAATTAATAAAGGGGTGATTTTTAAAGCAGTAGCTCAGTCTTTTCCCCAATAAATTTAAGTCAATGAGAAGTTATATAATACTTACAAGAAACTTCCAACAGTGGCAGAAATGTCACTGTAGCTGTGATCTGTCTGATCACCGAACGGATTTCATCCTGGATAGCTTTCTGAGACTTTTCTCTGGGTGCACTGTCAAAGAAATCAACTCAATTAATTCGTTTTAGGTCTTAACAATTTATTTAAAACAGAGTGGTAAGATCATTTACCTGATTAAATACTCACAAAATCAAATAAAAAAATGCATTAAAAAGGAGACTTTTTAAAAATATGAGTAAAAGTATCCTTAGGACCTATAACCCAGTAGGCACAATGCATATCCTTATTATTTCATTTAACCTTCTAATCATCTTTTAGGATTGATCTTAGTATCAAGTCATTTATAATAGTATCAGATTGACTAGAAAATTTGTCAACTACTTCAAGTTAGGAAAACTTTATCTGTTACAATAAAAATAACAAGCGGTATCTAAAATATTTAATTGGTATAATCATTTTGGCACTTTTTGTAATGTCTAATTTCCTATTGCTGCAAAGAAAATATTAAATTATATTCTAATTATTTTTATAAGCTAAAAAATTTCCTAAAACAGACCAAAAGCTTCAGAAGCAAACTGCACTTCATTTTGAGAAATGGTTCTGCATTTACAGAAAAACATGCTTAGGACAATGCGAGGCACTGAAATATAAAGATGGGAACTCCCCATCCAGGGAGTCTGGAACCTTCAGAAGTGTCTTAGGAAGTTCAGGGCATCAAATGAAGTGCAGTAGAGCTGCATCTGAAGTTGTATGAGGGTCTAAAATCATCCCTTATAGTTAAAAGCACCTTTGAACAATTCATTAAATGGTCCGTCTAATATATTATACACAGTTTTGTATATACCACCATAAATACTAAAGTTAGAAACTCACTGATTTAGAATAAGGGCAATTATGTTAAAGGTATACTATACATACAATGATGTGTTAAAGTGAGCACAATTCTTTTCTACAGGTGATTGACGATATCTTAGAAAACATATCCTACAGACTATATAAAACTAGTTCTATATAATTGGAACACTTAGTAATGAAAAGTTTTGGCAAAAATTATCAAAGTGAAAATAATTTAACACCTACTTACCTATCATCTTTTGCAGTCTTGTCACACTCAATATCAAACTGCCATCTTTCAAGGACCTCACCACTTTCAATATTTGATATAACTACAACCAGTTTCTGAACTGAACACTTGTATAGCCAATCTGCAACACATAACAAGGCATCTTTTTTGGTCTAATGCATTGCAAAGCAGCTCTTTTCTTAGGTCCCACCTCCTGTCCTTAGGAAATTCATTCCTACCACTGGTATTTTGGACCTTCTCCCATATACAAGTAAACCTGCCCCTGCTTCTGTTTTCGAACTCAGTATTTGTTCCAGTTATAGTACCTCAGTACTGGGTACTGAGGACAGAGTACTGAACATGTGGTATTTCCATCCTAATCCAAGGTAAGAGTATAGGAGTATGGGCATTAATCTAAACATCAAACCAATATATGAGAAATAATTTGACCCACTTAAGGTCAAATAGAGTTTAGCTATTGGGATCAACAACATTAAATATGCAAAAGGAGAGGGAAGAAGGTGCAGGCCTTAATACTCAAAAAGGAAGAGCATATGACCAGAAGACTGAAAGCAGGCCAGTATAACTGCAATGAAGAAACAAAGAATGAACAGGGTAATTCTGGCCTGATAAATAGGAGCCAGACCATGCAAAACCAGGTGAGTAAATTCCAAACATTACACTTCTATGTACAGAGCTGGAAAAATGACCATTTGAGATGCTAGAAAATGCAGATCCTAGAAGGTGTGCAAAACTCAAACTGTTTACAATGATTAAATACCTTTTAATTGTTCCACCACATTGTTTAGGTATTTTATGAGCTCGAGATCAGTAGTTACAAGCAAGGTGAGTCCATATTTCTGCACTCGAGTAAAGGTTTCAGATGGATATATACCACGCTGATACAAAATGCTGTTGATACCAAATGCTGAAAGCAAAAGAAATGTTCCAGAAAAGTCATCATCACTTTTGAACTCTAGAAAATAAAATACATTTAGATGTGTTTACAGTTTCATTAATGGAATAAAGTTGTAAATGACTAAACACACACATTTGTGTGTTTTGCTCAAAGCAGAGTAGGTACAAACTGGCATTAACAATCCTTAAACTCTTCCTTATAAGTAAAAGACATAACTGCATTTACGTGGCAATAAAAGAAAAATGCGAAAGTGCATTAGCCATTGCCAAATTTCACCTCAGTGTAATTACAAATCCAAATTCAGATTATGTGGTTAGCGGAAAGCAAAGTAGGCTTTTGTATCCCAGTCGGCACTAGACTGACTAATCCAGTGCCCGAGGCAAGCCTCTCCTTCACTTTTTCCTCCTTTTCGTCTCACAAATCCTGCCAGGTTCCATTAAAACGTACAGCTAGGGCTTCCCAAACTCTTGTACACCACCAGCCTCGGAATCACCTGGAGCGCGGTCCTGGAAAAATACACACAGCAGCCGACCGCAGTCGCACTACGTCCTGAGTCTCGGGAAGTAGGGGTGGGAGACTTTGCACTTTAATTGACACTTATGCTCCGGAACGGGCTGCGCCGCGAGGCAGGCCTCAGCAGCACCTGGGCCCCGCTCCGTCTTCAGAGCGCGTCCGGAGGAGGCGCCGCACCCGCCTCTTCCCAGACGCCCCGCGCGGCGCCGGGGGCCGGGCGGCGAGGGCTCCCGGTCTCGGAGGCCCCGCCATGGGCCTGCGGGTGCCCGACTTCGCTTCCCCCAACCGCCCGCGCGCGGACTCACAGAAGAACTCGGCCACGATTTCGGCGCTCCCGCGCAGGGTGATGCCCTGCTCCCGGGCGAGCTGCAGCGCCATGGCCAGGCCCACGGACGAAGGCACGCGCGCGCAGCCGGCAGACAGCGACCACAGCGGCTCCCACGGCAGTTCCCCGCCAGGCGTTTCAAAAATAACGACGCAACGCGCCGTCCGACCCAGAACGCAGGCGCGAGGAGCCTCTAAGCCCCGCCCCTGCGGCGGGGTCCTGCCCTTTGCTTCTTGCTCCGACGCGCCTGCAGAGCGCCGATTTGCGCAGGCGCAGTTGGGGCCTGCGGCCGCGCTCTTCCGGCTTGGAGCTGTCCGGAGGGACTTGTTGAGAGACGCCCTCTGGTCGTCACCTACCAGATGGGGCGGAGGAAAGGATGTGGACGGTCCCGATTTTAGTGGTAGTTCCTCAGGTCTGTGGACTGGGCGACCAAGGAGCACGATTTCTGAGTTTCAAAGATACTCTCAAACCGGTATGAACTGTTCGCCAGTCCCGCCTGAAGTCGCCCCAGTGGTCCTTAGAGGGCGGTCGAAACTTTGCCAGATGCTTTGGAAATTCAGAAAACGACTGCGTGCGCTGCGGCCACGCCGCTGCTTTAGAGGATCTGTTTTCTGTGTGGGAACTCGGCTTTTCTTGAGAAATTGGGTTAGGGAATTAAAGGAACGAGCCGCAAACGCTTTTCCGTCCCTTGTCCACGTCTGTCCTGGGTTTAGGGCCCCCTTCAGAGGCGGAGCAGAGTCTGGGGCGGCTGGGGGCTCCCCGTGGTCCAGGGTGCTTCTGTGCACCCTGCCCGCCCTCAGGCGACTGGCCATGAATACGGTCACCTCACTAGTAAGGCCCCTCAACATTGCAGAATTGTTCAGTGAGTTGTGACTCACAAATTCAATGCCTTTTCATGTTAGGGTGACACGTATTAAGGAGATAGAGCACAATTAATGTTCATGTCCGTTGTGAGAGGATTTTATTCTTAAAGCAGCTTGGAAAATTACTGTAAAATGAAGCCTGAAAAACTTTGATATTTACTGGACATATTGTTATTATATGAGAAATACCTGAGTGTGTTATTAATAGTTTTATATTGCTGTGTAACAAGTTACCACAAATCAATGGCTTGAAAACAACACCCATTTATTATCTCGGTCCTGTAGGTCAGAAGTCTGGGCTTATCATAGGCTGATGTTCTGCTCTGAGTCACTCAAGGATAAAATCAAAAGATCTGCAGGTGGGATCTCATCTGAGGTTTGTGGCCCTCTTATAAGCTCCCTAGTTGTTGAACTGAGGTCCGTTATCTCGCCAGCTGTTGGCCAGAGGCCAGTCCTGTATGTTTGCCGCATAGCCCTTACAGAGGCCTTCTCACACTTCCAGCCTCTGACTTTTTTTTTGAATTTTTTGATTCCCCCAAATCTGACATGTTTACATCTTTCTTACATGTTAACGTATTAAATTTTTTTGACCCCTCATACCATATAAGGACCTATTCTTAAGTAGTCTCATAGCATTCCATAGTGCTACTTCAGAGCATTTCTTTCATTGTAAATCATTATGTAATGTTTTGTATTATAGTTTCCTGTGTCAAAAATGAAATCGTATCAAGTTAGGATAAATTTGAAAGTTTACTGTCAAGCAAAAATTACAGATTGTAATCCAGGAAACTTCAAACCAAGTGGTAGAGGGTGGTAAGAAGCTTGCCAAACAACAGTTATGGCACAGTTTATAAAATATGAAGGAGGAAGTATTTTGATCTTTTTCATGATTGGTGTTATACAGTAAGTGTGTTTTGTTTTGGTTTTGGTTTTTGTGGGTTTCTTTGAGGGCAAACAGACCTGTTTTAAGTTGCTTTGTCTATAGCTGATTGGCTTGATTTCAGTGAATCATACTGACAAAAATGTAAAGCCTATGTTTTGTGTTTATGATTGGAGATAGTGTTTCAGGAAATCAGGATGACTTAATTTTTGGTTATGTGGTTATGGGCAGTTGGCCTTGGGCTATGTCTAAACTCTGACCTCCCTTTTTAACATCTGTAAGATCCATGATGCATTTAGTGGGTTCTTTACAAATATTTGTTGAATGAATGAACATTTGAATATCTGCCTAGAAGAGCTTTATGGAAGAACCTAAAACATTTTCTAATTAGAGAGCCAGTTGAGTGGATGAATGAGGTCACTTTTAGAGAACTTTGAGTAGCCATCTGAGTTGATTAGAAGTACCAGGGATTTCTGGGTTCTTAAGATTGACATAATTAAAGGGGCATTTTTTTTTTCAAATGTTAATTCAGTAATGGTGGGAGACTGGATTGTTTACAGGACAGTAGGGTGGTGGTCCTCAAACTTGAGTGTGTAGAAGAATTATCTGGATATTTTGCAAATTCCTGGCTTTTATTCTCCGTTCCCCAGGGCTGGTTCAGTCCAATTTAATAGTCACTAGCCACAGGTGACAGTAAAGCACTTGAAATATACTGGTCTCAGCTGATTCATGCTGCAAGTGTAAAGTAGGAGATATCAAAGACTTAGTATTAAAAAAATGAATGTACAGTGTCACATTAATATGTTTTTCAATTGATTACATATTGAAATGCTGTTTTACATGCATTAGATTAAATATAGTATTAAAATAATTTCACTCATTTCTTTTTAGTTTTTATTGTGACTACCAGGACATTTAAAATTACATATGTTAATCACGTTATATTTCTATTGGACAGTGCTGGTGGGCTCTAGGGGATGACTTGTTTTAACCAGCATCCCAAATGATTCTGATGCAAATCCTTAGACCACTCTTTGAAAAGCAATGGACTATGATGGATATTTTAGCATACAGGGCTGGGAAGTTGAGAGCCTGGACTAATGGGTGCCAGAGAGCTTGAATAGAAGGGACACATTAGGGAAAGGCATTTTGAAACAAGAGTTGATGGCTAATATGGACGAATGAATTGGTAGTACAGATATGCCTAAGTGCCAAGCCTGTAATACAGGGTACAGGCTCTGGCAGGAAGAGCTGCCAGACTCTCAGCTTGTTCTGTTTTTTATTTATCAGAACAACACTTAAGATTCTAAAAGTTTTGGAGGGACTTCTACTCATTAACTT